>PVHX01006114.1:0-104581 GCA_004024805.1 Geosciurus inauris | reverse complement strand
CTGCCCCTGCCCCTGCCCCTCCCCCTCCCCTCCTGAGTCAAATGGGGGTTCCATTCTAAGTTTTCTAAGGAATCTCCGTATTGCTTTCCAGATTGGTTGCACCAATTTGCAGTCTCACCAGCAATGTATGAGTGCACCTTTCCCCCTACATCCTTGCCAACACATATTGTTACTTGTATTCTTGATAACTGCCATTCTGACTGGTGTGAGATGAAATCTTAGAGTAGTTTTGATTTGCATATCTCTAATTACTAGAGATGTTGAACATTTTTTCATATATTTGTTGATTGATTGTATTTCTTTTTCTGAGAAGTGTGTGTTCAGCTCCTTAACCCATTTATTGATTGGGTTTTTTGCTATTTTTGGTGTTAAGTTTTATGAGTTCTGTATATATCCTGGAGATCAGTGCTCTTCTTATCTGATGTGCACGTGGCTCCCAAAGTGTAGGCTTTCTCTTCACCTCATTGATTCTTTCTTTTGCTGAGAAAAAGCTTTTTAGTTTGAATCCATCTCATTTATTGATTCTTGATCTTATTTCTTGCACTTTAGGGGTCTTCTTAAGAAAGCTGGGGTCTAATCTGACATGATGAAGATTTGGCTTACTTTTTCTTCTATTAGGCATAGGGTCTCTGGTCTAATTCCTAGGTCCTTGATCCACTTTGAGTTGTATTTTGTGCATGGTGAGAGATAGGGGTTTAGTTTCATTTTGCTGCATGTGGATTTTCAGTTTTCCCAGCACCATTTGTTGAAGAGGCTATCTTTTATCCAATGTATGTTTTTGGCACCTCTGTCTAGTATGAGATAACTGTATTCAAGTGGATTTGTCTCTGTGTCTTCTATTCTGTACCATTGGTCTACATGTCTATTTTGTTGTCAATACCATGACATTTTTGTTATTATAGCTGTGTAGTATAGTTTAAGGTCTGGTATTGTGATGCCTCCTGATTCACTCTTCTTTCTAAGGATTGCTTTGGCTATTCTGGGTCTCTTATTTTCCAAATGAATTTTATGATTGCTTTTTCTATTTCTATAAGGAATGATGTTGGGATTTTAATTGAAATTGCATTGAATCTGTATAGCGCTTAAGGTAGTATGGCCATTTTGAGAATATTGATTCTGCCTATCCAAGAGCATGGGAGATCTTTTCAACTTCTAAGGTCTTTTTCAATTTCTTAAGTGTCCTGTAGTGTTCATTGTAGAGTTTTTTCACCTCTCTTGTTAGATTTATTCCCAATTATTTTATTTTTATTTTTTGAGGCTACTGTGAATGGTGTAGTTTTCCTAATTTCTCTTTCAGAGGATTTATCACTGATGCATAGAAATGTATTTGATTTGTGGGTGTTGATTTTATATCCTGCTACTTTGCTGAATTCATTTATTAATTCTAAAGTTTTCTGGTGGAACTTTTTGGATCCTCTAGATATAGTAACACATCGTCAACAAACAATGATAGTTTGAATTCTCATTTTCTATTTGTATCCCTTTAATTTTCTTCATCCATCTAATTGCTCTGGCTAGAGTTGCAAGGATTATGTTGAATAGAAGTTGTGAAAGAGGGCATCTCTGTCTTCTTCCTGTTTTTAAAGGGAATGCTTCCAATTTTTCTCCATTTAGGATGATATTGGCCTTGAGTTTAGCATAGATAGCTTTACAATGTTGAGGTATATTCCACTATCCCTAGTTTTTCTGGTGTTTTAAACAAGAAAGGGTGCTGTATTTTGTCAAATGTTTTTCTGCATCAATTGATAAAATATGATTCTTATCTTTAACTATATTGATGTGATGGATTATGTTTATTGCTTTCCGTATATTGACCCAACTTTGTATCCCTGGAATGAAACTCACTTGACTGTGGTGCACCATCTTTTTAGTATGTTTTTGTATGCAATTTGCCAAAATTTTATTGAGAATTCTTGCATCTATGTTCATCAGGGATATTGGTCTGGAATTTTCTTTCTTTGATGTGTCTCTGTCCGGTTTTGTTATCAGGATGATACTAGCCTCGTAGAATGAGTTTGGAAGTGGTCCCTCCTTTTATATTTCTTGGAATAATTTGAGTACTGATATTAATTCTTCTTTGTAGGTCTTGTAGAACTTGGCTGAGAATTCATCTGGGCCTGGGCTTTTCTTGGTTGGCAGGCTTTTGATGGTGTTTTCTATTTCCTTGCTTGAAACTGATCTGTTTAAGTCATGTATGTCCTCCTGGTTCAGTTTGGGTAGGTCATATGCCTCTAGAAATTTGTTGATGTCTTTAGGTTTTTCTATTTTACTGGAGTTTAAATTTTTAAAATAGTTACTAATTATCGTCTGTATTTCAATAGTGTCTGTTGTGATATTACCTTTTTCATCATGGATTTTAGTAATTTGAGTTTGCTCTCTCCTTCTTTTCATTAAGGTGGCTGTTTGTCAATTTTATTTATTTTTTCAAAGAACCAGCTTTTAGTTTTGTCAACTTTTTGAATTGTTTCTTTTGTTTCAATTTCATTGATTTCAGCCCTGATTTTGATTATTTTCTGTCTTCTACTTCTTTTGGTGTTGGTTTGTTCCTCTTTTTCTAGGGCTTTGAGATGTAGTGTCAGGTTGTTTATTTGTTGATTTTGTATTCTTTTAATGAATGAGCTTAATGCAATGAATTTTCCTCTTAGCAGTGCCTTCATAATGTCCCAGAGATTTTGGTATGTTACCTCTCATTTACCTCTAAGAATGTTTTTATCTCCTCCCTGATGTCTTCTGTTATCCATGCATCATTCAGTAGCATATTATTTAGTTTCCAGGTGTTAGAGTACCTTCTATTTTTTAATCTGTCATTAACTTCGAATTTCATTCCATTATAGAATGCAGAGTAGTATCTCTATTATTTTGTATTTTCTAAGACTTGCTATGTGGTATAACATATGATTTGTTTTGGAGAAGGATCCATGCGCTGCTGAGAAAAAAGTGTATTCGCTCGTTGATGGATGGAATACTCTATATGTGTCTGTTAAGTCTAAATTGTTGTTTTATTGAGTTCTAAAGTTTCTTTGTTTAGTTTTTGTTTGGAAGATCTATCTAGTACTGAGAGAGGTGTGTAACATCACCCAGTATTATTGTGTTGTGGTCTATTTGATTCTTGAAGTTGAGAAGGTTTGTTTTTTTGTTTTGTTTGTTTTGTTTTGTTTTGTTTTGATTCACACAGATGCCCCATTGTTTGGGGCATAGATATTTGAGATTGTTATGTCTTGTTGATGTATGATTCACTTAAGCAGTATGAAATGACCTTCTTTCTCTCTTTTCACTAACTTTGGTTTGAAGTCTACTTTATCTGATATAAGGATGGAAACCCCTGCTTGTTTATGTGGTCCATGTGAGTGATAAATTTTCCCCATTTTTTTTACCTTCAGTCTGTGGATGCCTTTTCCTGTGAGATGAGTCTCTTGAAGGCAACATATTGTTGGGCCTTTTTTTTTCAACCCAAAATGCCAGTCTGTGTCTTTTAATTGATGAGTTTAGGCCATTGACATTCAGGGTCATTATTGAGACATGGTTTGTGTTCTCTGTCATTTTGGTTTATTTTTGGTTTTTAATTTAAGTTGGTTTCTTCTTTGATTGGCCTTTCCTTTAGTGTAGTTCCTCCCTTTGCAGATTTTCATTGTTATTTTTCATTGCCTCTTCGTGAAATATTTTGCCGAGGATGTTCTGTAGGTCAGGCTTTCTTGATGTAAATTCTTTTAACTTTTGTTTATCTTAGAAAGTTTTTATTTCATCATCAAATCTAAAGCTTAATTTTGCTGGATATAATATTCTTGGTTGGCATCCATTGTCTTTCAGAGTTTGGTATATATTGTCCCAGGCTCTTTTAGCTTTAAAGGTCTGGGTTGAGAAATCTAAAGAGATCCTAATTGGTTTCCCCCTATATATAATCTGATTCATTTCTCTTGCGGCTTTTAAAATTCTCTCCTTATTCTATATGCTAGGTATTTTTATTATAATGTGGCTTGGTGTAGATCTATTGTGATTTTGTACATTTGGTGTCCTGTAAACCTCTTGTATTTGATTTTCCAATTCATTCTTCATGTTTAGAAAATGTTCTGATATTATTTCATTAAATTGATTGTTCATTTCTTTGGTTTGTAACTCTATGCCTTCCTCTATCCCAATAATTCTTAAATTTTGTCTTTTCATGTTATCTCATAATTCTTGGATGTTCTGCTTTTGGTTTCTTACCATCTTCACTGTGTGGTCAGCTCGGTTTTTAAGATTATGTGTTTTGTCTTCATTGTCTGAGGTTCTGTCTTCCCAGTGATCTAATCTGTTGGTGATACCTTCTATTGAGTTTTTAATTTGGTTTATTGTTTCTTTCATTTTATGGATTTCTGTTTTTGTTTTGTTTTGTTTTACAGAATCTCTATCTCCTTATTGAAGTAATCTTTTAATTCTGTATTTGTGTATGTAGCTCTTTATTGAAATGAAGTTTCTTTTGCCTGTGTTTGCTCTTTTATATCATCCTTTAATTTACAGAACATTTTAATTACGTACATCCTAAACTTCTTCTCTGACATTTCTTCTGCTGTGTTGAACATGGATTCTAATAATGTAGTATCTTGGTTTGTTTGGGGCACTTTCTTCCCTTGTCTTTTCATATTGTTCATGTGTCTTCCCTTCTAGCACTGCGGATCCGAGGTGTTACAGTTTTTATCCTATAGGTTTATAGATTCCCTGCAGGGTTCCAATACCTCTCCTTTAAGAGGGAGATCAATATTAACAGATCCCTATACAAACAATATACAGCTTTACACCAAATAGCTCCTAATACAACATTTACAGTTTTTTCACAATATATAGAAATGGTGAGTTCAGTTATTATCTACAATATAAACAGTAGGTTTGCAAAAACATCTGCAGTTTCTGATGGTAGACAAAGAGATAACCAGAGGTGAGGTGTAGGATGAGATGTTAAGGAGACAGGAAGTGAGGATATAGTTATTAGATCTTAGAAAGCAAGAGAGTGGAATAAAAAGAAATTGGCTAATAGCAGAAGAAAAGAGAAAAAGAGATTTGGGGAAGATAAGTTAAGTAGGATGAAAATAGAGTACCAAAAAAAGCATAAAAATTAAGAAAAATAAAAAAGGTAAAAATAGAAGATAAAAGAATATATAACACAACTCTTATATACTAATCAGACATCTCAATCCTCAGTAGCCTAATGCATGAAATACACTTGGTTTCACAAATGTTGGGGATGTGAAGGAGGGACGGGGAGAGGGAGAGAGAGAGAGAGAGAGAGAGAGAAGGAGGAGGAGGAGGAAAAAAAGATAATAGAAAAAGAAAATCTCAAGGTAAATTAAAGGATTGTTTCTGTTGGAGTTCAGTAGTTTTCCTGCTTCCCTTCTCATCCAGTGGATGGGGTTGTCTGTTACTTGCTGATAACTCCACCCTCAGGATGGTGAAGGTTATTAGGGCAGGAGGGTTGGTCTTAGAGGTGGAACTCCTGCAGGTGGGGTGTAGCACTTGCCAGTCCTCATGGGAAGACTGCACCCCAAGGATCTCCTTTGGGGCCTGCTCATGTGATGTGGGCGCCTGGTCTTATCTCCTTATCTCACCTGTAGACCTCACAATTCCTGGTTTCTCTTTTAGTCTCTAAACTGTATCTCATTTACCCCCTTCCCTTCTACTTCCCAATCAGGAACCTCTCTCTCAGGAGGTCTTGTGGGCTGCGCTCTGGGGCCTGTACACCTATCACAAAGAGCTGTTTTGTGTGGGGCAGATCAGCACCAGACTTTGCAAGCTACTGACCGGCCATGCAGTTGCAAGCACTGTGCCAGGTTAGAGGCTGCAGGGGAGAGAGGGAAGTTGGGGGACTATAGGTACCTTGAAATTGCTTCTAGGCCCCAGCGGGTGTCCCAAGCTGGGAGTTGCCCCAACTAAAGATGATGATGGTGGTAGTGAGGATAATCCAAGATGGCCCCAAGATGGAGGTGGCTGCTTTCAGGAATGGGGTGTCAGGGTGGGCTGGGTGGTGGGCGACATGTCGTTGGGCAACATGTTCGGAGATGCAGCTCTGTGGCATGCAGTGTTGTGGTGGGTGGCTATCTCCAGACACTGTCCAGTGTCCCCGGGTGTAGGCTAATGCGTAAAGGGGACTCGGACAGTGCTTCTAGGGTCCCAAGATGGAGGCGACTGAGAGAACCTCACGCTGGTAGATGGGGGTCCGCATGGGAGCAGCAGCCAGGAATCCTGCGCAAATGTTGAGTTGGAGAGACCTGTGTGGGCATGCGGCCGGAATTCCTGCACGGGAGCAGCTGTCTAGGGTCCTCTAATAACTAGCAGAGAAACAGTATTCCCAATGCTTGAATCCCAGGTCACGGAGTGACAAGGAATTCAGCGTCCCTCTAGGCCACCATCTTGGGCTCCTAATAAAGTATTTTAGTGCACCGGTCTTGAATTTTTAGTGTATTGATTTTGAGTTGAGTGAATATTTCCTGCTAGTATTATAATAAAAATACAATATAGGGAAATACTTAGAAAATCAAAGGAAAATAATTGTTAATATCTGATTTCAAGAGCCAGAGAGAGAGAGAGAAAGAGAGAATGTGAGCTCACTAGCTCATGCCCCAGGAACGTTGTTCTAGCCTCCACCTTCCAGGCCTCTCTGGAGTGGGCAGGGGCCCCACCCTGTGTGACTGGCCCTGGCTTTGCCATTAGAGGTGCTCTTGAAAACACTTTCTGCCTCCGTCATCTGGTCTTGCACCCTCTCCTGGAAGCTCAAACTCAAGGCCCCCAGGAAACAGCTTACTGGTTTTTACAATTTCTACAAAAAAAACTGGCCAAGAGATTTGACAGCAAGTAGAGTGAATCTATAGATTAGTTTGAAAATTACTAATAATATTGTCTATTTCTGAATAAGAAATGTGTCTTCATTTAGATCTTCTTTGATTTCAGAGAATTTCTATCCTTTTTAGCATGTTGGCTTGAATTTATTTCATTGCATATTTTTCTTACATGTTTTATTCTTTTGGATTCAAAGGCCTGGGAGATCCGGGATTGCAGGTGTGAGCTCTTGGCTTTGTATGGATGAGGCCTGGACCATGCTGGTTTCCTTAGTAAATTTTTCTGGTTGATGCTCAGTAGACCTTGTTCATAGGAGCCCTTGAAGTTTTTCCCTCTTAACAATATGCCAGAAGCCTTGCTTTTAACAGAAGCACTCTGTCCCTCTAAAAATAGTTACCAAAGGTTTCTCAGACTTGAATGCAGAATGGGGAATCTGTAGTTATGGTTAACTAGCAACAGAAAATGTTTGGAGAAGATGTGACCTCACTTCTCAGCCTGGTGATCTTTGGGCCACACTTGGGTAAACTCAGAGTGTTGAGCTGGAAACAAACCCAGGAAATTGTACACTTTCTTCAACTCAAAGTATCATCCCTTGGTGAGCTTGTTAGACATGGAACATGCCAGTCCCAGCCCGGACCAACTGCATCAGAATCTGCATTTCCACAAGATCCCCTGGTGGTCTGTGAATATGAAAGTTTGAGAAATCTGCTTGAATTCTCAGTTCTCTCTGTCGTGTGTATAGTTCACTCATAGTTTTCAAATCTGTGGATGCCAAGGGTCATCTTCCTCTGTCTTTAATATGGTTATTATCCCTTCAACCCTAGATCATTTTAACATTTTCATAACACTGTCTTCATTTTGTGAACAAAAGTTCCTCCTTATTTTCAGGGGGCTACTTTTTGAGACCCCCTTTGTATGGTTGAAACCTCAGATAGTACCAAGCCCTATATATACTATGTTTTTTCCTACACATATATATCTATGATAAGGTTCATTTATAAATTAGGTATGGTAAGAGATTAACAATAATTAGTAACAATTATAACAACATACTGTAACACAAGAGATTTTGTCACACTACTTAAAATGGTATACAATTTAAAACTTAAGAATTGTTTATTTCTGGAATTTTCCCTTTAATATTTTTGCACCGTGGTTGACTGCAGTTAACTCAAGTGGTGGAGAGTAAAACCTCAGGTAAGGGAGGGACTACTGTATGCCTACCACAAGGAACTATGACATCTTTTCTGCCTTTGCTGAAGCTATGCTGTGCTCACGGCTTCATTGGGGGAGAAAAGTAGAAGGTGCTGCATTTATCCCTATAAAACTTACTCCGGGTTTATTTTGGCCACTATTTCAGTTCCACTAATTCTGTGACCCCCTATATTCATCAGATGTATGATGAATCATTTCCTGTGAGACTTAAAGTAGCAGCAGAAATGGACAAGTTGCTGTGATATGGGAGAAAAACTAGGAATCAGGAGTATGACATGTGACATACATATGTAGTATGATATGTGTAGCATGTAGAATCAAGTTGGGAGTGTGATGTGATGTACATATGTAGTATGATACATGTCGTGTGTAGAAGGGGCATCAAAAGAAATCGAATTTAAGAAAGGGAGAAAGGTCATTTTTGGCAAGAGCTGCTGTGAGGTCAAGCAAACTAAACATGAACTACTTGTTGGCTTTAGAAATTGATCATGACCTTGAAAAGGGTATTTTTGTTTATTAAGAAGAGGAGAATCCCAGTTGGAATTGAATGAAGAGAGAAAGTGAGGCAAAGAACTAGGGACGATAAATACAAATCTTATGTACATTCCAGATCTACTAACAGCTTTGTGAAAAAGAGAGAACTATGCTTATATTAAATGTACATGTCTACATAAAGAGGCAGCTACATCTTAGGGGGGGAAATGACTCTAGAACAAAGAATGACAGCTAGTCATTTAACTGTGAGCTTTAATTGGAATGTTTACTCTGGTTATTAAGTGTGTTTAATAAGGTGAATGTATTTAATAAGTATGTAAGGTGAAAGATACCTCCACTGATTTCTTTGTAAGGTGTCTCTCTAAGACAGGTACTAGAATAAAAGTAGCTCTGATATGGTGGGTCTAGCCACCTAAGGATGATCTTAGATGTTCATCTAGAAGTGGGGATGTGTTTGGCATCTTGAAGGGCAAATGATTTTTTCAGATGTGCTGGTGTATGGACATTTGTAAGACAATCTCCTACTGAAGCTACCACTAGGCATATGCACAATTTGACGAGCCAGTGCAAAATAAAAATGGAGCCCCTTTGTTTAAATTCTTAAAAGTTTCAAGACTGTTTCAGCAGAGTTGTACACAAAGGGAAAGTGCCCGGAATCCCTTGGCAAGCAGGCTTCAGCATATGCCCGGGACAAGGAAACATGGATGATAATTTTTTTTTTTACTGGAGACTGAACCTACGGGTACTTAACCACAGAACTACACCCCCAGCCTCTTTTTTTTTTTTTTTTTTTGAGACAAATTATTCCTGAGTTACCTAGGGCCTTTGGTAAGTTGTTGAGGCTGCATTTGAACTTTGTGATCCTCCTGCTTCAGCTTCCAAAGTTGCTGGGATTACAGGCATGCACCACCACACCCGGTGGATGCTAACATTTTAAAGCATAAAGCATGTAAAATCCAAAGAGCAGAGTGCAGAAGAAAGGGGAAGAAATAATTAAGACCTTGGAGGATTTGTAGAAAAGTTCATGGTTTTTAAGTGTTTGAGCTGGTCATAAAATGTTGAATTCACTGATGTTTTTAAGTATTTAGGTAAATAATATAAATGTTGCAAACATAATAGATGACATAAGCACTTTATAATACAACCACATTTTAATCCAAGAGGGTTAGTCAATATTCATCTCAAAGACTGCATTTACTTTTGACCTTCACTTAAGCCAAGTTCATTCCTGAGAGGATTTGAAAGAAAGGAGGGGCAGTGAGCTCTTCAGGACAGTTAGAAGGATGTGGAGTTTTAGAATTAGGTGTATGCTGTAATGCTTTGTGTGTTGCTTGTGTGCAACGATGATTTTGATCAGGTAATATACTAAAATTGTTGCCCTTGACAACAAAAGAGAAAACCATTCCATCAGGAATGAATTATAGTTTTTTTCTCCGCAAATGAACATCTATGCCAAATCCAAACCCACAAAGTCATTGAATATGAGCATTGAAGAAACCATCGCCAGACAAGCAGGCAGGTACTGACTTTCTGCAGACCATATTCGTGCCTAACTTTGTTCATACCACTTGTTTATCTCACAAGACAAACCCCTGTCTTCTTCAAGGACACCTTGAGCACATCACTATGGAAATAGGACTCTAGCAAACCCCTGCTAAGGCCTTTTGCTCACTGCCCCTTCTTGCTTTAAGAGATCAAACTTCTCTTCATTATCCCACATGAGAAAACAAAACAAAACAGCAACAACCACAAAAAGATGGTGGAATGAGAATGTCATCGTCACCCAGGGTACATGTATGATTGCACAAATGGTGGGACTCTACATTGTGTACAACCAGAGAAATGAAAAGTTGTGCACCATTTGTGTACAATGAATAGAAGTGCCTTCTATTGTCATGTATAACTAATTAGAACAAATTTTTAAAAATTAAAAATAAATAAATATTAAACAACAACAAAAATTCTGTTAAAAGCCAGACTCCCCTAGAGTTTGGATTTGACTTTTCCCTCATTGTGTGTTTGAGGGGGTCTCTCTCTCTTTCTCTCTCCTTTCTCTGTCTCGCTTCCTTTTTTCAGTACCTTCTTTCTCCTTCCCACCTGTTTTTGTAGTACCTGCCAAGGGCCCAGAAAGCTCCAGAGTACCTCAAAGCTTTTCTTTTACTAAGGGCCATCAATGATTAAATTGGTTTAGTCCAAAAATCAAGTGTTTGCTTTTGGAGGAGAAGGGGGAGAAAGGGCCATTCTCTCCTAGTGCTTCTGTCTCAGGCTGAAAGGGCTCCACACCTAGAGGTGACTCAGGTCACCTTCACTTAAAAACACACAAACCAACCAACCACTCCCAAGTGTTAGATGTTTCTTTGTTTGAGTAATATAGTAACTAGTTGGTAATTTTTTGGATAATTCTTCTTGGAAATTAAAGCCCTGTTTTATATTAAGACTTTTATGTATTTCACATGTTTAAACCTTAACTTGGATGTTTTAGGATTTATATATTTTATAATACTGGTTTTTGATATGCAAAACAAATTCATTTGGTAGTAACTAAAATAATTTTTAATGTTTAACAAATGGAGTCACGTACCACTTGACAGATAGGTTTTAGAGGTGTTTCAGTAGATGATATTGTGGTGTGACATCATAGAGAGTGTTACACAGTCCTAGATGGTGTGGGCCAGTCACTTCATGTGGCCTCTGGATGCCATCAAGAGATGTGGTGAACACCAGAGGTCTGAGGTCTGAGGCTGGTTTAACACAGCACTGTTTTACAGTTAGTATTTTTTTTTTAATATACAGTAGTACATTCTAAAATGATGGTTCAGAGTGTAGTATAATGGATATAAACCAGTAACACAGTCGTTGTGATTGCCAAGTATCATTTAATGCACATAACTGTGTGTGCTCATGTTCCAGACTGGCAGTGCACTAGGTTTGTGCAGACCATGTCGACTTGGACATTTGAGTAACACCTTGCAGTGTCATGCTAGTGTGACTTCAGGGTCACTAATCAGTAAGCAACAACTCTTCAGCTCTGTTAAAGTCCTACAAGACCACTGTAGTAGATTTGGTTCAATGTTGACCTAAACATCATCATGCAGCATGACTATATCTTAAGACAGAATTTCTGTTAAGTGGTGGTATGACAACATGTTTGGTTACAGGTATCTCATGGGAAAGAACTTACTAGAGAAGCCACTGTCATTTATTGATCAATCAGTAGAGATAAGGCCTCCCTGAAATTTGTGGTGTCAAGAATGCCTGTAGTGGGAGAACACAGTTTACTGGTGCTTAATTTTTTTTATGTTATCATGGCAAAAAAGATGAGTTTCAGATTCATTCTTGGTCACTAATTGGCCAAATTCGTTCTTGTCACTTTGATGCTAAAAAGAGTCAAGACAAATTCTGTTTTGGTAGTCATATATTTATTTATTAAAATTTAGTCTGCTTTATCATTGAATATAACCACATATGGGAGAGTGGATGAGTGTATGTATGAGTGTATGTGAGAGTGTATGTGGTGTATTCCTGAGTCTAGTGTTAGTATGCCTACAAAAAAATTAAGGAGTAATATTACTTGGATTATTCAATACTGAACACATACCTTCAAGACAGTCAGTTAAAAGAAAACAAAGGAAAAAGAGATAGGAATCAAACCAGGGAGGTATACCAAGTAGCATTGACTACTGTTCTCTCTCCCACAGAATAGTAAAATAAATTGGAGTTTTATTCTGTTGTGTATTTTATGTGGCATCATACATGTTTACATAAAATTTTGTCAAGCTTGCTTTAGTAGTTTGAATTTGATACTGTAACTTTCAGCCATTATTGGAACATACACTAAATGTTTAAACATGCCTACTTCATTAGACACCTATATGTCTACATTGTTTTCTCCAGTGGGGGGAAAAGTTTGAATTAAGGTGAATTTTGCCACAGCTTGTAAGTAGCTTCCTGAACATGCTGGAGATGAACTGGTCTGAAAATTATCAAACCTTCCTCCATCTCTACCCTTTCACCCTTTTTCCTATATTCCCATAGTCTCCATCATTCAGAGAGAATGTATCCATCATAATAAAATATACAGGAACACTGAGTACAAGAAATCAACTAGTAGCTTACATTTTACAAGGGTGATTTTATTATTGAGAGGGAAGTGTTAACAATCTTATAAAATTTTAATTGTTCTTCTCAGAATATCTCATCTCTTAGGCCAAGCAATCTGGATGCACTGAAGACCTAGGTCAGGCACTCACTGGTGACTTGCCTTGCTGTAGTTCAGATCTTGAATATCTCAAAAGGCCCATGTGTCTTTAGCCCATGGAACTATTTGGATGTGGGGAATCCTACAGGAGGTGGAGCCTAGCGGGAAGAAGATAGGTCATGGAAGGCTTGCCCTGGGAGGAGATACTGAAACCCCAGCTCTTTCCTATCTCTCTTTGCTTCCTGAATGCCATGAAGTGAACAGCTTTGCTCCACTAACATATGTGGCCATGATGTTTTGTCTTGCCACAGTCCCAAAGCAATGGAAACAAGTGACCATGGATTAAACATCTAAAACCATGAGCCAGCCAGGCACAGTGGCGCACGCCTGTAATCCCAGCACTTTGGGAGCCTGAGACAGGAGAATCGTGAGTTCAAAGCCAGCCTCAGCAAAGGCGAGGCACTAAGCAACTCAGTGAAATCCTGTCCCTACACAAAACACAAAATAGAGCTGGAGATGTGGCTCAGTGGTTGAGTACCCTGAGTTTAATCCTTGGACTCAAAAAAAAAAAAAATGGAATTTAAAACCATGAGCCATAATAAGCCTGCCCTCTTTTTAGTTGATAATCCCAGGTATTTTAGCAAATGATAGAAAGTTGACTATAAAGAGCCTGACACCAACTCTTGACTTGGCCTGAGAAACCAATTTCCCTCCCCAACCCACACACTTACCTTCACAATTTACCCAGAGCAACAGATCTGGTTGCCTTTGTCCAGGGAAGCATAGGTTGCTAGAAGTCAGGAGCGAGGGCTATGGGGTGACTCAAACAGAGTCACCTTCATTCACCTCCTTCACTTCCTCCTGTGCCATTAACTCTTTGCTCACCACTCTTCAGCAGAAGCACCTTCCCTACCAGGTTCCTTGATGTTTTTGCTGCCCGGGGTCCCCTTTGACAAAGCTTGTGTACCTTTTCCCAGCATGCTGTCTTTACTTTTCTGCTCTTTGGAGATAAGCTTTTATTATCTTATTTTCTAAACACTGAGTGAAGAGAGAGAGGGAGAGGGAGAAGGAGAGAGAGAAAGGAGGAAAGAGAGAGAGATGGGCAAATTTACTTGATAGTCTATCAAAGTAAAATTCTAGATTCACAGTATCTTAGAAAAAAGAACTCACAGAGATACTCATTTAGTAGTTGAGGAAATAGAGGCTCTGAGAGGTGGTCTAGATTTTAGCACCGGGTTCTGTGCACTTCTTTCTGATATCTGGGGATACTCCTTCCTTCATCTATCCATTCTTTCATTCAGGCATTACTGGGCTGAATCACACCAGCCAGATGTGGACCTAGGGCAAGTAAGACAGGGTTCTTGCCCCAAAAGAGTTCACAAATAATTAAAAAGTTTTTTTTTTTTTTTTGAGGATAGTGGGTGCCATGGTTTGGATGTGGTTTGTCCCCCAAAGAAGCCTGGTCCCCAGGGTGGTATCATTGAGATGGTAGAGCTTTTATGGCATGGGACCTGGTGGGAGGTGATTAGGTTATTGGGGTGCTGTCCTCCAAAGGGATTAATGTAGTTCTAGAGGGATCCTCAATCATTTCTATAAGAGCAAGTTGTGATTAAAGAACAATTCTGACTTCTGAATCTCTCTGGCTTCCTGTCTTACCATATGATGTTTCCTCTCAAACATGCTGCTACCATAATACCATCTGGCATGTGGTGTATACAGAAGGCTTTCACCAGAGCCTGTCAGGTGCAAGCACCATTCCCTTGAGCCTCCTGAACTGTGAGCTAAATAAATCCTTTTTCTTTGCAAAGTACCTGGCCTCTGATATTTTATTATAGGAAGAGAAAACAGACTAATATAGTGGAGGAAACTGAAAGGGGAGCCTGGTTAGTAGACAAATATTCTCTGTATAAATGGTAAATGTAGCAGTGGGGCAAGCTGACCTAACGTAGGATAAAAGAAGATACCTACGTTAGCCTGGGGTGAAGGAAAGACTTGGGCCTAGCTAGAAAGATGAGTAGGGCATGAGAGGATATGTGAAAGGTGTGAAAGGAAGGAAAATGTAATTGATCTGTAAACCAAAGAAAGGAGCCACTAAAGGAATTCTACACCTGCCTTGTCTGGGAGCATCATCTTATAGTTCCACCTGGCTCAGGCCTGGCTTGGTTTTTTGTCTTAGAATTTTTCCACTGATCTATTTTTAAAATATCACTACATTTTAAATATTATACTTTGACAACTGGGGATACAGCTCAGTGGCAGAGTACCTGCCTACTATGTGTGAGGTCCTGAATTTGATCATTAGCCCTGTTAAAAGAGAGAGAGAGAGAAATATATGTAAATCTGTGAGTAGATATCTCTGTTTACCACACAAATTCCTACTTTTCCTGATTTCTTCATGGATTGAATTAATAGCTTTGATGGTTTTAAAAAATAAAGACTCCTGACACCAGAGGCCCCTTCAGATATAATACTCACAATCCGTTATTTCATTCTGGGAAAAAATGATCTGAAAATATTGAGCCAGATCTTTTAGGTCAGAATTGCTGATCATTTTCTTTGCTGATTATCATAATGATTTTGAGTATAGTTTAGGTAAATAGAGCATTTTATGAAACTCAACCTCTTTTTTTTTCAAAAATGGGGAACAATAAAACCCTCACATTTTTCTTACACACAAATGAATTAAGGCTCTCAACCATTGGCTCAGAATTATTAGAAAAACATTTATGAAGAGATTATTGTAGTATGACTCTGGCCTAATCAACATTTTAAATACTTTATTTTCAAGATGGGAAAATATTCTGTTTTCTGGACAAAAACCCAGAAACTTCTAGAAGTGAATGCTCAAACTATGTAAAAGTGTCTTGGGGGAACATGGTGGTGATCCTGTAGTGGCATTGTCCACCAGCTTGGTGGCAAGTTTTCCCTTAATGTTAATAGGGAACTTTCCAGTTGATGAACATGGCCCTGTGTACTCAGGTTGTGAAGAAAGAGAACTGAAAATAAAAGCAGCTGGTGAATGAGACGGAATTTATTTCATGCTCAGTGGAGTTTGGTGTAATAAAGTCTTTCACTGCTGGTTAAATCCATAACTGGAGGAAGGATTCTGTCCTGAGACTTGAATGGAGGTAAAGGTACCAATTAGTATTGCACTAGCAGTAACTCTAGTAAACAGTGTCTCTCCACAAAAATGTATAATTTAATTTGTTAAGTGGGAGACCAAGTACTGGGAGAAACAACGTCACACGTATGCCAAGTTCCAGCCCTCCTGCCTTTGATAATATTTTTGGTGTGCATAAAACCAAACTCTTTTTCTTTATAGGGTCATGACCCTAATGCCCTGCCTCACTCCAGGATTTCTTCTCCCTCCTCCTGCGTGATGCTCCTGGAGTCACTCTCTATTGAAATATTTCAGTCGTCTTTGAAATGATTCAGCAGCCTGAGGGACTTTTCAAAAAAAATTCTTCTTACAACATACTTTTTCCAGTACCTATTTCCAACTTTCTTTCTTCTTCCAACAGATGTGGTCACATGCTGTAGCATAGAATAATAATTACTCTGTGAAGTGAGAATAATACAAAGGAGAAAAAGGCATGATTTTTAGTGAAGCCCCCACCCCCAACAACAAGCTTCTCTGAGATTTACTTTTAGTGAAAGATAACCTACATGTTTTAATGAAATCAATCAATTAATCATTAAAAAGTTTTTTGCATAACCATGCTAACAAAGCAATGTATCTTTTTATTGAAAGTATATAGAGAAGATCAGTAAAGTAAGGAAAAATGGGAAGTTCTGTTTTTCTTTTTGCCTGTGGTACTGGGGATTGAACCCAGATCCTTAGCATGTTGTAAGCAAGTACTGTGCCACTGAACTACACCTCCAACCTAAATTGGGAAATCTTAAAAACCCTCCTAGAACAAAGAGCTACCTGATGCTGGTGACCACTAGAGATGTTACTCACCAAAACAATGCTCAGTGTATGTACACGAGGTGTGAGCTGCTTGTACAGGTGTGATCCTCCTGCCTGAGCCTCCTGAGTCACTGGGATTACAGGCTTGCATCACCCTCAACTCTAGTAAGTGTTTTTTAGTAGGTACACAGTAGGTTTTAATGTAGCAGCTCTTACAAAAGAACCATTTTTGTTTCATAGTTTAAATGATTAAAATATTTATATTAGAAAACATCATTGAACACATTAGATAATGCCTGCAAAATAAAAATCGAAAAAATGAATTTTTCTATATGACTAAAATTATTCTGTGATATTTCAAATGTCATGGGAAAATAAACATTTCAGAAGTAGTATTAACTATATGTCCTTTACAAAGAAAAGATTATGTTCTGTGCTCTTTGAAGGTCAAGTACAGTAGAGAAACCTCACCAAGCTAAGACCCTCCCCATGCTCAACTTGCTTTGGACATTCATGTGGAATGCCTCCGCACATCATGAGCCACTTGGCTGCAGTTTCTCCATCTTTCCAGAATCTTTATTAGTATTTTCCTCTTTTTTTTTGGTACTGGAGATTGAACTCAGGGGCACTGGAGGCCTGAGGCACATCCCCAGCCCTATTTTGTGTTTTATATAGAGACAGGGTCTCTCTGAGTTGCTTAGCGCCTCACCGTTGCTGAGGCTGGCTTTGAACTCGTGATTCTCCTGTCTCAGCCTCCCTATGTGCTGGGATTACAGGTTTGTGCCACCACGCCTGGCTTATTTTCCTCTTTTACCAAGATAAAGTTAAATCTCTAAAGAATCTAATGGAGACACTTTTCTCACAGTCATGTTTTCTGAATAGTTTGGACCTGGCACTGATCCCAGCTGCTTAAAGATAAAAATCAGTTAAGACAAAGGACTCGTCAGAGGCAAGGAATCATTATGAGTCGAAGAGATATCTGAAAGTTGGACCTTTGTGTTCTAAAGTTTTGTTCACCAAAGAAAACAGTCAATAAGGAAAGTGAAGAAAGAGACAAAAAAATACAACACAATTATAGGAACACCTGTGAGACCTACCAGAGGGAGGCAACTGGAACCAAAGTGAAAGCTGAATAGATGCCCTTCTTCTAGGGGCGAAGTGTGTAGATGTCACTGGTCAGTATGTGCATTTGGAACTTGTCTTGAAACCTATGTCCCCAACATTTTATTATGGAAATTTTCAGTCAGAAAACTAGTAAGTGCCAGGTGCAGTGATGCAAGCCTGTAATTATCAGTGACTTGGGAGGCTGAGGCAGGAGGATTCCAAATTCAAGGGCAGCCTCAGCAACTTAGTGAAACTCTGTCTCAAAATAAAAAAATAAAAAGAGGATTGGGGTTGTGGCTCAGTGGTTAAGTGCACTTGGGTTTCAATACCCAATATAAAAAGAAAGAAAAGGAGAGGGGGTTGGGGAGGGAAAGAAAACAGTGTGTAGGGGCTGGGGTTGTGGCTCAGTGGTTGAGCGCTTGCATCTCATGTGAGGCACTGGGTTCGATCCTCAGCACCACATAAAATAAATAAAAGTAATGTGTTCATCTACAGTTAAAAATATATTTAAAAAAAAGAAAACAGTGTGTAGTGAATGTCTATTCCCCTACATAGATTCAACAATTAATATTTTACTCTATTTTCTTTATCAACTGTCTATCCATGCATCCGTCTGTCTGTCTATCCATCAATCCAGCTTATTTTTTGATACATTTCAAAATTACTTGAAGGTATTAAGAACACTTCTTGCCTCAACATTTCAGCATTACCTCAATATTTGTTTATGATTGTTTTATCACTTGAGGTAGATGTTAAATATAGTAAGATACCCAAATCTACTCAAATTTTAAGTGTACTTATTCTATGATTTTTTATTTTTTTCCACCACCACATGTGCAAGGGAAACCCAGACTTTCAAGATACATTCTACTCCAGAAAGTTCCTTTGTGTCCCTTCATGGTCAATCTCCACCCCTCTAACCATCATTCTTGCTCTGAATTTTTCTAATACATGAGTTTTGCTTATCCTAGAATTTCCCATCGGGGAAACCAGACTGTGTATACTGCTTTTGTGGAAGGCCTCCTTCATCTCACACTTGGTTTTGCCATTTCTTTTTGATTGACCTATGAAGTGGGTTGGGTGGTTAAGTTGATTTGGTGAATCTTGACTTTCAGGTTTGTTCCCTGCCATTCTTAATCTGGCCAGCAATGCTCACATCAGCGCCAATGCGACTTGTGGAGAGAAGGGGCCTGAGATGTTTTGCAAACTTGTGGAGCACGTGCCTGGCCGCCCTGTACGAAATGCCCAGTGCCGGGTCTGTGACGGCAGCAGCTTGAACCCCAAAGGCAAGTGCAGCTCCTACACATTTTATTTTGTTATTTAATTTAACTTAATGTTTGTTACTGGGGTGGAACCCAGGGCCTTGCATGCACTCTACCTACCTCCAAGCAGCACCCCATTCCCACCCATGGGATAGTTGGGACCTGGTCCTGATCTCAGTTGCTTAAATATAAAAAATCAGCCAAGACAAAGGAACTCTACAGAGGCAAAGATAAGTAATAAGTTAAACACAGTTTTGAAAATGGATCTTTTTGTTTTAAAGTTTTATTTCTAAAGTGACAACTGAAGTCTTCTACCAGGAAGGCATGAATATTGTGTCCATCTTCAGTGCTATTCATTTTCACAGCACTGAAGGGTTTAGAAGTTCAAGAATTTTAGAAATTCATGAGCTGAGGGCTGGGGTTGTAGCTCAGTGGTAGAGCACTTGCCTAGTACATGTGAGGCACTGGGTTCAATCCTCAGCACCACATAAAAATAAAGATGTGATGTCCATCTACAACTAAAAATATTTAAAAAAAAAAAAGAAAAGAAATTCATGAACTGAGAGGAATGCCTGTTTTTATTTTCTCTTAACAGAACGCCACCCAATATCACATGCGATAGATGGCACCAATAACTGGTGGCAAAGTCCCAGTATTCAGAATGGGAGAGAGTATCACTGGGTCACGATCACTCTGGACCTAAGACAGGTAGGTCAGGCCAAATCCACTGGATGGCATCTATGCCTTTGGGGAATATCTGGCTTGCTTTCTAATATGTTTGCATTCTGATCTCATTGTTTTCCACCAGGTGAAGTCAAATGATATACAGAAGTAGTCCCTGGCACCATTTCTTGTCACATTTACCCTTCTCAGGTGTCTCTGAGGAGATGAGTGACATTACCTACAGGTGGTTGATGTACTTTGCAGCTATGTGGCAAGGAATCCTCATCGTTCAGGACAGTATGCCAGCCAGTGGGCTAGATGTCCTAGGGAGGGTCACAGACACCTGGGGCATGAAGGAAGACAAATGCGTACAGTCCTTAACTTTCAGCTTTCTGTCTTGTCAGTATCATTATGCAAATATAAAAATGTGTAAGGGTGGCTTAGAGCTGGGACACAAAAGGGCATCCTTGAACCTCTTGACCATATCTCACCCCTGTCAGATGCTGTCTGTAGTGGGATCTGTGTAAGCTGGGCTGTGCGGTACTAATGGGAGCAAAGCCTTCAACATGAAGTGGGAAAGGCCAGGAAGACTAGCTCTGTCACATATCTCCTCCTGACTGGCTTCAAGGCCAAGGAGATTTCAAAGTAATATGATATTGGTTAACCCAGTATTTCTGCAAAACGGAAAAGAGTCTGAGTAGAAGACATGAAGAAGAGAGGTGGCAGGTATGTTGAAGCTATTGTCACAATTTCTGATTTGAGTTCTCTGCAAAAGCCATTGCATGACATTCACATGTATTTCCATGCAAATTGTCTTGTGTCATCGATTTTGTGTAAAATATTTACATCAGTTGAAAGAGACAAGTGGTTGAGATGCTCACTATTGGATTGAAATAGGAATTTGGAAATTTAGGAGTCTTTGAATAAGTGATAGTTTAAAAATTTTTTTTTAAATGTGCCAGATTTTAAGTAGAAGGCTATATTGTATAACTTCATGTAGCAGGAGCTTTTGCTCTCTAATAATTATAGTGGATGAGGTTGCAAAATGTGACATATGTGAGACTTTTTCAAGCTTAGTTTCAAGTTTAATTTTATGGAATTAACGCCTTCTGTAGCTTTTAGCTGTTACGATGTGAATTAATATGGTACATTTTAATATTTTCAAATCCCCCTTAAAATAAAGAGAAAGAGCCCCTTTTGTTAGCCTGAACTTTGTTTTGAACCAGTGCTAAGAATGGTTCTGAGGGCATTTTTGGTTTTCCCATCACCTTTCTGATTTATTTTCCTTTTTCTAAGGGAAAAAGTATGACCATGTTTATTATTAAGCAAGTAGTATTATATGAGTGTTATCATTTGGATAAGTGTCCTGCGAAGGCCCATGTATTCAAAGCTTGGTGCCAGTGTGGCACTTTTAGGAGGTGATGGAAACTTTATTTGGTGGAGCCTAGTGGAAGGAAATTAGGTCATTGGGACATGGCTTAAAGAGGATTTTTGGCCCTGGTCCCTTCCTCCTCCTTTTTTTGTTTTCATCTGCCATGAAGTGAGCAGCTTCTTCTGTCATGTGCTCTTTCCATAATGTTCTATCTTGTCATAAGCCCAAAAGAAGTAGGGCAGATTAACTATGGACTGAAACCGCTGCAACCATGAGCCCAAATCAACTTTTCTTCCTTATAAGTTGATTTTCTCAGGTATTTTGTCACAGTGACAGAATGCCGACTAACACCATGGGTTTAGCCAAATTAAGAACTGAATATTTTGCCAATGGACGTCAAACTCTTTCTGAACTGTCCTTTACCTTGACATCGGTTATGCTTGACTTCATCCTGAAGGGAACTCTTTTCTTTTGGATTAGATGGAGCCAGCATGAGGAATTCCAAAAAGGTATATCAGTTTTAGATCCTTAAGACATATTTCAAAAACAAGCATGGATGCATAGTTATAGATATCTTTAGGTAATTTCTAATGTTTTGGAGTGAGCTCCTAAAGAAGATAATTAAAACAATACTCAGAAATTTCTTTAACTTTTACACAGTGCAAAAATTCTGCTGTGCTTTCAGTTTGAAAAGGTATATTGTGTATGTGTGTACATATATACGTGATACACTAATTAAAATAACAATAATAAAAGGTAGAGTAGCAGAGTAAAGCAAGTGGATGGGGCAAGACAGGGAGGGTAAGGGAAGGTGCTGAGAAATGAGATTGATCAAATTATGTTATGTGCATGTACAATATGGCATAATGAACCCCCTATTATGTAATTATAATACATCAATTTAAAAAATACATTATATCTGGGCAAACGTCTCTAAAGTTTATTGTTTATTTTTTAGGTTTATTTTTTTATTGAGCCTTTTTATTACAAACGTTTTAAAATGTGTAGAACACAAACTACAGTGAACACACATATCCCTACCCCTGAGATTCGGGGATTTTTAAGCATTGTGGCACATTTGTTTCAAGGGAACTTCAATCATCATGGCATTTCACCAATAAATGTTTCCATTTATATGTTAAAAAATAAAGATTTGTTCTGGATAAACATCATGCCATTAGCCCACTTAACAAAAGTAACAATAATTTTGTAATAAGTTTTATCACCCAGTTTTCTCAATTTTTTCACCAATGTCTTCTATAGTTTTTTTCCCCCTTTCAAACCGGGATTCAATAAGGATCACCAAGCATTGCATTTGATTGCTGTGATCCCTGGCTCTTCTGATCTGAGTTGTCCTCTGCTTTTTATTTAACCGTATTAGATTTTTTCACAGTCCAGGTCCTGCGTATTGTAGAATGCCCCACATTCTACTTTGGCTACAATGTTTCACCAGGGTTTTGCCTGAGATGTTCCTTTCTACCTTCTATTTCCTGTCACATGAACTCAGCTCTAGACAATTAAATTCCATTAGACAAGAACACATTATGGAAGAGCCCAGCTGCTTCACCTCACAGGCAGCTCTGAGCTAGTTGTCCACCAAATTGGATGCTAAATTGGAGCTGACAGCCTGGAGAGTTAGTTCCTTCTTATTTCCACATCGCCCCCAACCTTCTTTGGTTTCGCGGATGCTCACATTAAGGGCTTAGCTACACCTTGCTCTTACTCTTTTCTTTTGCCAGAATCTGCATGTTTCCCTTTCCAACCAGCCATCAGCGCACTGCTGGTTAATTCCTAGATTGTGTATTCCCTGAGGGCAAGCATCCCTCTGTCTTCTTCTCCTCTTCCCTCTAGCGTTTTTTTGAGGGATGCCTGGCTCACTCTTGCATACCCAGCCATTGACATGGCTCAGGCATAGAATGAATAATCACAGTGTAGATCAATGTTATTTTTTTACTTCGTCTCTTTTTTTGCTTCCGGCTTGATTAAAAGATGACAGTGAGCTAACAAACCTTTTGACTGTTTTACTCCTATAGAAATGTAACACCTAAAATGTAGATTTCTAAAGTAGAATTACAGATAGATCTTAATATTATCAGGAGCAGTAAAGCCTAACATTGTGAATGTGTTCATGTAACTTAATAAATAAGTCAGATGTTGAAGTTTTATGACCAAATTAATTTCATTCTGTGTTGGCAAATGCTGGAGACATCCATCTCATTTTTGATTCTCCAGTTGGTGACAACTGTTGACATCACAGCACTTTTAGCCTTCCATGTATAATGTTTTATCTGGAAGATAAATTAAAGATAAAAAGTAAAGCTACCAGAAATTCCATAAATGTTGTATAGTTTGCAATAAGGTTTAACTACAGTATTTGTTTTTGATCACATCTTACAAGAGGAATGATGAGATTTATTTCTTTACTTCTTATAAATGATACCCACTATTCATTTCTTTTATTGATTCGTATTTTAGAAGCTTCTCTCAGATGTTTAGTAATATCTTACTTTAAAAAATTCATGGGAATGGAATGTGTGTGGTATTTTTGTTTTAAGAAAAATAAAGCTGAGTGAACTTTAACAAATGTCAAAGTGACATTTACGTGGTGGTCTGCATTAATACAATGCTACTCACTGTCAAGGGATTTAGGATTTCATTTGGCAACCCCCAAATTAGCCAGTGATCTTTTTTGATGACTTAAAATTGAAAAGATATCATTCTGGAGGAGCCTATGCACATTTTGTGGATCTTGAAGTTTGTGATTGTGAAAATTCTTTTAGGCCCCTAGTTATATTATGATATAATCCTATGTTAGTGCTTCTCAGCAGAAGAGAAATATTTCCAGTTTGAGAAATGCTATATTAAAAGTTAATACATTGGGCAGATGGAAAGAAGTTTAGCATCATTAATCATGAGGGAATTGACCATCAAAACCACAAGATTCTGCTTCACACGCATGAGGATGGCTATTATAAAAGAAATGGGAAATTCTATGTGTCAGCCAGGATGTGGAGAAATTGAACCCCCTATGCATTGCGGGTGGGAATGCAAATGGTACAGCCACTGTGGAAAACAGAGTGTTGGTTCCCTAACAATTAATCATAGCATTTTAATAGGATCCAGAAGTTTGAGTATATACCCAAAAGAACTGAAAATAATGACTCAAATACTCATACTTTCATAGAAACATTATTCAATAGCCAAAAGGTAGAAACAACCCAAATACCCATCAACAGATGAATGGATAAGCTAAATGTGATACATACACACAGATACATATATGTATTCATACATACATACATATATGTGTATACACATGCATGCATGTTCATGTGTATATATGCAATAGAATATCATTCAACCTTAAAAAGAAATGAAATTCTGACACATACTATAGCATGAATGTACCTTCAAAACATTATGCTAAGTGAAATAAGCCAGACACAAAAGAAGAAATACTATATGTTTCCCCTTATATGAAGTACCTAGAGTAGTCCAATTCGGAAAGACAAAAAGTGGGATGGTGGTTCACCAGGGCCTGGGAGACGGGGGGTGGGCACTGAATGTTTAATGAATGCAGAGTTTCAAGCTGGGATGATGCAAAGTTTTAGAGGTGCATAGTGGTGATGGCTATGAATTGACTTAATATTACTGAACCATGCACTTAAAAATGTCCAAAATGGTCATTTTTACATTGCACATACTTTTCCACATTTAAAAAACATAATGCACCATATAGTACATTGTATCTTGTATCTGTCGGGATCCAATCAGGAAAACAGAAACTACACTAGTCACATAAAGGGACATATCTAGTATTGGTAAAACGATATCGGAAAATTGGAAATAAAGGGATCAGGAGGGTAACTCTGGGAGAGTAATGACTGAGGAGGGAGGAGAGTGGGGCTGTTCGCACCTTTGGACTTGGAGGAGTGTCCCCCTGTTTTTGTGGGGCATGATGAGGCTCCTGTGGGAGTACCAGAAAGCATGAGAATGGAGTCAACTGCCCCAGCCAGGCCAAGGATGGTGTCTTGGGTAAGGCTGGCAGGAATAGCAAGTAGACAGGAGCAGTCCCGCCTCCCTCTTCAGAATTCCAGCCTCCTTCCTGCAGTCTTCCAGCCTCTTGGCTGGTATCTCCACTGGTTTTCAGAGTCCCAGGAAGCAGAATCCAGAAAGGTGGGCTGGCTGTTACTTAGCAACCGGCACAAACACTGTCTTTGCAGGAGGTGGTGCCAATGCAATAACATAAACACTGAGTAACTACTGAGCCATTGACTTGCTGGGACACTAGTTTGTTATTTATGGTGGTCAGCCAGATCCTGAATATGCTCATGTGTTTTTTTAGGTTAATTTTGGAATGGAAATGCAAATTTTAGAATTCTCCTAGAAAAATCATGGACTGCCTTCTAATTCATCCACAGATTAGGAGTCCTTGGATATCAGCTGAGAGAGTGCCTTAGGGCACAGCCTTGGTATGTGACTCTAAGGACAGTGGTAGAGGAAATGGAGAAGGCTTTTTTAATATGTGAATGTGTTTACTATTAATTTTCGGTTGTGAGGTATGGTGGAGATGTATAAAGAATGGTAATAAAATATAAGTTAGTAACTTGCAAAGTAGAGTGTAATACTATTAAGAATGATATATAGCACCTGACAAATTTCTCACACTCAATAAACCTGTGTTTTCTTCCTTTCAGTCCTCTTTCTAATTCACAAATTACATTAGAATACCAAAGTATTTCAGGTATCACCAGGGGGAATGCTAAACAAGACCTTAATATAATTTAGTTAGAGATAGCTAATAGTATTAACTAAGAAGTATGATTGTGTAGATTTTTAGAAAATTTACTCATAAGTCCATGATTATTATTCTGATCAGGCAAGTAATATGGGATCATCATAGAAAAATCAGAAGGTAGAGATAGATGGAAAAAGGCAGAAAATTTTCCAGTCCCTTCACTCTGAAATATTATTCCACTAATAATATTTTGTATTGTCTGCTTTTAGTCTTTTGCATCCAATTCCATGTATTTTATAATGATGCACTTATTACATATTTACTGAGCCAGACCCTGTGCTACTATCCACATTGAATCCTCATAATTGCCTTATGAGCTTAGTCCCATTATTATGCCCTTTGACAGACGATGAAACGGGGCTTGAGTTTAAGTAACTTGTTCAAGGGTAGGACTCCTGACATCCAAGAACCTGGGCTCTGCCTCTTTGGACCACATCATTCCTCCAGCTGAAATTATGTAATATAGGCATTGCATCCTGATGGTTTATTTAACATTTTAGCATGAACATTTCCCAACAAAACTACAGCTCATTAATTTTTAAAGCTGCATTTGTCTTTTATATGGTTTACCCATCATTTGCACAACAATTTCCAGACCTGGTGCTTTGGTTATTTTTTAGTTATAGATAGAACCTGAGCTTTTAGTAAAAAAAAAAGGACAGTTAACCTCCTGTATGCCAATGACGTAACACAGTGAATAGAAATCATTTGTAGGGTTCATGTTACAAATATATGGTTAGTTTTGTTTTTAGTATGTCTTTAAAAAGGAATGTTTATTGCCTTGGATACATGTAAAATTTATAGGTGCCCATTACAGACTATTTAGCATTTTCTTCCTCATCCATGTTATTTCATCTGCTCTCCCCACAATCCTGGAATGCAACTGTTCTCTTCTTTCTAAGAAGGTAAAGGGCAACACAGAGCCAGTGGGTCTCTGGCTTGCCCTGGGTCACGTGGTTCCATCTGCTAAAGCTAGGGTTGCAAACCAAAATTTCTTGTTCTCTGGCACTATGCCACACTGTCTCTCCTCCTGTGTCCCTGGTCTCCAGTTCTTATTTTCCTTTTCTTTATGATTTTATGGGGACACTAGCTAGAGTTCTTAATGCTTTCCTCTTGATTTCAGAAGTATTCAAATACTGGCAGCCCCCCACCTCCCACCCCGCCCATTTCCTTTGCCTACATTGCAACTCAAAGGATCCTCTCCCTGAGAATCAGCAGAATATTAGCCCTTCCTTCATGTGCTTTTGCAGCGGCTGTTAGTGGTGCTACCTAACGTGTGCTTTTTGGCGAAGAATCAGGAAAATGAATCAATGGTTTCTATTTTCCTTTAAACAATTTTTAAATCTGGGCAAAAAATTTCACTAGGAGGGTCCAATTTGTGAGTAAAAATCCTTGAAGAGATAAAATCTGTTTCATAAAAGAGGAAGTGTTTCCTATGGCTTTGACAATAAAGCTGCCTTTTTGAGCAGGGCCTTGTTTTCTGTGTAGGTTTAATTAGGAAGTAGCACTTTGTTGTGGGAAAATAATCACAGAAGGGCCTTTGTTGTATGCAAACCTTTAGACAAGAGCTGCTTGTGTGCCGGGTTTTGTAAGACATCATTAATTCAAGGGTCTGTTGTCCCCCACTACCGCCAAATTCTGAAAAATTGACCAAAACTAGGTGAGGTTTGTTACTGTATTAAAATATAAAGCATTTCCTAAGCACATTGACAAGGTCAATAGGAAAGGAGGCAAAGTTCCATCTTTAAAAATTTTAGGACAAGAATTGCATATAAATTGGTACCCGTTATTACTAATGAGTCTTGGCTTCATTAAAAGAGGTTTAGCAGAGAATCTTCCTGGAAACACTGATGGAAATCACTGGTACTGTGTACTTGCGTTGATTCAAATGATCCTATTTCTGGTTTTTATTACTTCATACTGGCTTCAACCAACTTCAGGTATTAAGTTTTTCTGGAATTTGGCAGTGAATAGATTGGAAGGAATCTCAAGTTCTTCATTATGATTTGGAAGTAAGCCACACTCCATTCCTGCCCTTCAGACATTTGTGTGTGTGTGTTTTGTCACGTTCTCTGTGAAGCTGCTGTTCTTAGATTTATGTCTCTTGGTTTCACATTTTGACTATTTCATTTTAGCTTTTCACACATAGCTTCTTTTCCAGTTATTGATTGCTGTGTAAGAAGTCACTGAAAAACTTTGTGGCTTAAAACAGCAACATTTATTTTGTACCTTTCTTGATTTGAGGGGGGTAAGATTTCAGGAATCTTGCTGAATTTATCTAAGGCTGGAGACCCTGCCCTGAGGTGAAGGGGAGCAGTTGGATAGGCCTTTAGGCAGCTGGGGCAGTTCCCTGGGGCAAGTGGGGACGGCCAGAAGTCTGTCTCTATGTGGCCTCAGAGCCTATCTGTGGTCTCTCCATGTGAGCTGGTGGTATGTGCTGCCGCGCAGCATAGCGGCCTCCAGGCAGGTTGCTCACTGTGGGTTCAGGGCTCCGGTGCAGCTGTTCCAGAGACACAGGTAGAAGTTGCATTCCATCATAGACCTGGCCTCTAAGTCACACAATGCCAACTCCCCTGTGCTGTATAGACCACTTTCACTAAGGTGGGCAGATATTCAAGTGTAGGAAAGGTAGACCAACCCCACCTGTCAGTGGGAGGAGAAGTGAAGAATTTGAGATCTGTTTGGACTATGAGTGCCTCGTGCTTGGAAGGCCTTCCTCTAGGAAGTCCATGCTTCCAGCCTGACAGATCTTTTCTTCCAGGGTCCCATGCTCATATTTAGAGGAAGTGGAACTGTACCATTCAAACAGGGACACCAGTACTGTACTTTAAACTGCTTGAGGTGCATAGCAGGTGAGCTGAGTAGGAGAAAATAATCAAGGCCAGGCTTTAAGAATTATGTGGAGTTTCATTTCTTGACAAGATTTAGTTTTAAACTTTCTCATTTGTGTAACAAGAGTGGTGGTTTGCAAAATAGTGCAAGATAACCACCTTGCCATTTGGTAGAACTCACCAAGCCTTCCCTCATTTTCTTATTTGGTTTTGAGTGGCAGAAGATTGATCTGTCTGTCTCAGTGTCTCCTATTTCGGCTCAGACTTGGGAAGGATTTGGGGGAATGAGCAGTTCATTCAAAAAGGACAGTTTTGCAGGATTCTGTCAAAATATGCTTTTCACATCCCAAACTGTTTTGGCATCAAAATAAAGCTTCTTGTGTATTTTTGGAAAGAAAAGGAAGTCCGTTCTAAAATCTTTATTTCTTCCTGTTATATTGAGGCTGAAAAAATAAAAGGAGATTAAGTTTTAATTTCTGAACAAATGCCTGTTTGAGACATACTACAGTGCAGTTTGGAATCCATTCTAGCTTTTAAAAAATATTTTTATATTTAGACTGAAAGCTGTAATAAATTAAAACAGACAAGGCAGTTTAGGAGTACCTCAGCCATACCTCAAAATATCTCATGGGTTTTTAATGTCTTCAATGGACCTTTTCTCTACTCAGAATTTCCTTTATTATAATATAAAAAATGATAATATTAGAAAAATTGTAAAATGTATAAAAGTATAAGAAAAAATTTTCTTTAAAAAAAATCACCTGTGGGGCTGGGATTGTAGCTCAGTGGTAGAGCACTTGCCTTGCATGCATGAGGCACTGGGTTCGATCCTCAGCACCACATAAAAATAAATAAAGATATTTGTGTCCATCTATAACTAAAAAAATATTTTAAAAAATCATCTGTGACTCAAAGAACCAAAAATCAGCTTTTGCTCCATTCTGTCCTATCTCTGAGTACTGTGTATATTTAATAAGTCACGGAATCTCTGGTTTTGGGGGGTTGGGTCCTTAGGATTCATTCATTAATGTGACAGTGACCATATCCACACAAAGACCTGGCACAGAGAAGGTAAGTTCTTAGCTGTGTTATTCAGCGTAGTGGTCTTGCCTCCATTGTTCGTTTATGGCAGACCTGGGTCCTCAAGGGGCTTTTGGTGCAGTGAGGGAAACAGGCGATCAACAGATGGCTTCTGCTCTGTGGTGCAAGGTGTACAGGGGCCCAGGATATGTGGAGAGCACACAAGAAGGACAGCTTAGAAGTTCAAGGAAGCAACCCAAAGAATGACCTGCTAAAGGAAGGGAAGAAGGATACGGTAGGAGACCGCAGCTTTGGAAAGACCTTCAGAGAGGAATATCTAGCTGTGTGCAGAGCTGAAATCATGCATTGTGTCCTAAAATGTTTTCTTTCCTTTTTTCTATTTTTTGGGGCTATACAGTCATTCCTGGATAGCCATAGGCTATTGATTCCAAGACACCCGCCGCCCCCCGCATACATTGCAAACAGGATATAGATACAAAAGTCCATGGATGCCCAAGTCCCTTAAATAACACGATGTAGTATTTGCATATAAACCACATATCTTCCCATATACTTTCAAGCATCTCTAGTTGACTTTTAATACCTAATAGAATGTAATTGCCATGTAAATAATTGTTATTCTGTATTGTTAAGGGAATAATGTCAAGAAAAATCTGTTCATGTTCAGTACAGATGCAACCATTGTGGGACTAATTACATGGTACGTGAGCAAGATGCAAAGTGAACTGTGCTCAACACTCAGAGATGGTGAGAGACTGAGGATCTGAGATGGAGGGTAGCAGGATATGCCTGCCTATCACTGATATGGTTTCAGCAGAGTGCTAGGCTCAAATGTGAGGGCCAGCTATAATTTGCCAACAGTGAAAGGCACAAAGTTTGAGTGTGTATTTGCATGAATTTTGACAAATACAAAGACAAGTGTAAGCTATTCCCTTATTAAGCTGTAGAACATTTCCATCACCCCTCAGTGTTCCCGTAGGCCTTTCCCCATCAATTACCAACTAATGCTTTTTCTGACTTCCAGCCGGAGGAACCATTGATTTTTTTTCACTTAGAATAAGTTTTGTGTATGTATGTATGTGTGTGTATGTATATGTATATATATGTGTGTGTGTGTGTGTATATGTATGTGTGTATGTGTATATATATATATGTATATTTTTAAAATAAGTTTTGTCTATCCTAGAAATGGAATCATATCATACAAGTGTTTTTGTGTCTAGCTTTTATCTCTGAGCATTATGTCTATGAGATGCATCTGTTGCCGCCCATGTTCCTTTTATTTCTGAATAGTATTTCACTTCATGCATATGCTGAAATTTGTTAATCTATTCTCTTGCTGGATTATTTCCAGCTTTTGTCAATTATGAAAAAGCTACTGTGAACAGTTTTATGAAAGACTTTTTCTGGGTGTATGTTTTTGTTACTCCAAGAGTGGAATTTGCCAGAGGATAAGACATTAACAAACCAGAGTCCAGAAAGTGCTTCTAGGCAGAAAGTGGGGCAGCCCTGTGTCTTCTCCCAGGCTCCCAGGAATCTCTGTGCTATGATGCCCTGGTCCAGTATTTGAAAACCATTCTTTACACACTTTGTCTATTTTCTAGTTGTCTGTGTGAGGGCTAGGAAGTACTGGTTTCTTCATCATGGCCAGCAGCTAAATTCCTGTAATAATTTTAATGGCCAAATAATAATCTCATTATCTGGGTACACAATAATTCATTTAACCTGATCCCACTGTTGGACATTTAAAATGTGTTTCCAGGTTTTGGCCACTAAAAATCATGCCACAACAAATACTTGATTATTTTTGTGGGTATGTTGCTGATTTTTTTTTTTAGTGTAGATTCTAAGAAATTGGATTACTGAGTAAAAAAACAAAAATAACTTAGACCCTTTTCAAACACAATTTTTATTGCCTTTTTTTTTTCAAAAATATTGTTCAGTGTATATGCTCACTGGCAGTGACTGAAAATAGGTCTCACAGTTCCTTGGCAGCAATGGAGATCAGAATTTTCTTCCTTTGTTTTTGTTTCTATTTTCTGCTAATTGAACAGCAGATAATTAACTAAGAATGAGCTTTTACATTATGTCACTGTACTGGACATACATCTGGGAACATTTGGGCAGAATTTAGATGCTTTAACAGTGTTTGGTCTTATTATTTTCACATGTACAACATGTCATGATTATTATCTCTATTGAGGCAATCAGATTGCTTTGTAATATGGTGGCGACATTTTTAGATATTTGAGTATCAGTGTCAGAGGCCAGGTAGATTTTCAAAGTCACATTCTAACAAAAGAGAAAAAATTGAATTAACTGCCAAATATCATAATTTTGAGAAGCACCAGTTACCAGAAAAATAACTATAGAACTTGGGATAAGTGAATAAAAATCTAATACCTTCACATCTGCATTTGGTAAAGTTCTTTCCTGTTTGTTATTTCATCTCATACTTACAAAAATGTATCCCTGTTATTCATTGTGAATAATACAGTGGGATGTAGAAAAAATCCTATGGATTTATCATTTTAAATCTGGATTATGAAAAACATTAAATTTAGTTTTATAATTCCATAAGTTATAAAAATTTAAAAATTTATTAAGAAGTTAGAAATTAATCACCTATCACTACTTTTTGGTGTGGAGACAGCAAGCATGACTGACTGTTGAAGTCTAATCTACAAGAATTAGTGCTGGTAGGATAATGATAAAGTACACACTCATTTATGACTGGGACAGTTGCCTGTTTATGCCAGTGCAGAGCCTCAGACCTCCAGTTCCTTTGAAATTGATACACAGATACAGTCATGTGCTACATGATGAGGTTTTAGACAGGGACTGGTGGCATATATGATGATGGTTATAATGAAACTGAAAATTCCTATTGCCCAGTATTTTTACTGTACTTTTTCTATGCTTAGGTATGTTTAAATACACAACAACTTACTGTCATGCTACATTTGCCTACAGCACTGCCAGTGTGGCCTCAGTGTGCAAGTCTGTGGTCTAGGAGCAATCGCTATGCTGTACTGCCTAGCTGTGTAGCTGCCTATATCGCTTAGATGTGCAAGTGCACTCTGATGTTTGCACGATGGCAGAAAGCCTGATGGCACTACTCAGAATGTGTTACCAAAATTAAATGATGCATGACTGTAGAAAACACCGACTCGCTGTGGTCTGCCCTTTATCCTTGATAAAGTATGGAAATGAAGCCTGGGAAAGCTATGAGATCAAATTAAAACCTGCCAATAATTAGCTGGGGTGGCACAGCTGTACAAACCAAGAGATCCTGAGAAATTTGGTGAAGACTTAAATCCATTTCTTAGCTTTTTTGCAGTCTACTACAGTGGTTTAAGCCTTCTTATAAGTTGATAATTACTAGTGTATGTGGGTAAGAGTTTTGTTTTTGAAAAAATATCAATAGACTTTAGTCATTAAAGAACTTTTAGATTTATAGAAAAATTGACTGGAAAGTACAGGGAGTTCCTATATACCCACTCTGTAATAGTTTGGAGGTCAACTTTGGGCTATTGTTAATCATCTTTTTAAAAATAATTCATAAATGACTGATTTAGTGCATTTTAACTGTTTTTAAGACTGTTTTCCCCATAGCATTTAGGGATGATCATGAGAATATATTGTTTGAAAATTAGATTTTAAATTAATTTAAAAACTAATTTTCAAACACATAATTTGAAATTTTATTTTCCCTGCTATTTATCTAGTGGCATGGAATCAGAGGATATTTACCTTTGTTCTTTTTTTAATATTTATTTTTTAGTTGTAGGTGGATAGAATATCTTTATTTTATTTTTATGTGGTGCTGAGGATTGAACCTAGTGCCTCATGTGTGCTAGGCAAGCACACTACCGCTGTGCCATAACCCCAGCCATACCTTTGTTCTTAATAAAAGCAAGTCAATAACCTTTTAGTGGGCCTTGATTGAGATGGCTCACATTTAGGATCATTTACTGCTTTATACTACACTTACTTACTGGCCCCGCCCAGCCTGTTTGTCAGGTAATGGCACCAAGAAGGAGAGCACTCTTTCAGGAGGGCAGGTCTCCAGTCAGGTCATCTCCAGGTTCCCTATAAAACCCTAGCTGCTTTGGGCTCTGATTTTGTATTTTGCGAGGCATCATCATGGCTTGCTGGTACTTAGTAAGAATGTGAAAGAAATAGGATTGTAGGAAAGGTAAGATTTCAAACATCAGGACGTGTGGGTTTCTTCCTAGTTGACTTCTATCTGGAAATACTACATTCCTGCCCATTTTCAACATAGACATCTCAATATTCCACAAAAAGTTGAATCTTTATTGTATTTTCTGTCCTTATTTTTACTATTTTTCTGGTTCTTGTAAAATATGCATAATGCAAAATTTATCATTTTAACCATCCTAAGTGTATATTCTGTAGTTCAGTGACATTAAGAACACTCACTTTGTTGGACAACCATCTCCACCATCCATCCCCAGAATTTCATTGGGCAAAACTGAAATTGTGTCCCACTAAACCCTAACTCCACATGCTTTTCTGGCCCCAATCCCCAGTAAATTCCATTCTACTTTTCATCTATGAATTTGACTACTCTGGATAGCATACATGAAGGAAACGATATTTGTCCATTTGTGTCAAGGTTTATGCATATTTTAGTATGCATCAGATTTTATTCTACTTTAAGGTGAATAATGGAAATTGTATGTTGTATCCCACAGTTTGCTTAGCCTTTCATATAGTGACAGAAATTTGGCTTGTTTCCACCTTTTGGCTATTGTAAATAATGCTGTTACACATTTATGTACAAACAACTGAGTTCCTGCTTTCACTTTTTTGGGATCTATAACTAGGAATACACTTGCTGGATTACATAGTAATTCTGTGTTTAATTTTTTTTTTGAGGACTGTCATACTGTTTTCCATCTAGTGGCACCATTTTCCATTCCTACCACAACTTTTTCTTTAAATAATCAAAAGCCTTCCTACATGTTATGCATTTGGATTTTTAAAATAAGCTTTAAAAATGATGATTTGTTAGTTCAATATATGGAAAATGATAGATACTTAATGAAGTTAGATGTTTAAAGGAAATCTTCAAATATGATATAGACCAAGGACCCACATCCAGGGTGAAACTTTAGATGCACACACAAAAGGTGCTTTCTAACCTTTCTAGTACAAAAACTGTAAATACTTCGGTTAGTGACCAAAGGAAAGAAAGCGTATCATTATTGTTTCTGGGAGTTGTAAATGTATAACTAATAGGTTAATGTATAATGGAATTAGTTCAGTACAGATTTTCCCAGCTTTTCTAGACACTGTCCACAGTTGGGTTTGTGAGGCTTAATGATTAAGGCCCTTGTACTTTCTTAGGTGTGATGATGGTGTTTTCTGATTGAGGGATGAGAAGGGATGCAAAGCTATAAGCCCTTCATGGTTGCAACACTTACTGGGGCAAAAAGGAGTTAATGTGCAAACTAGGAGATGGAATGAAAAGAGCTTGAGTTTGCAACCGGAAATTCTCTGGGTCTGAGAATAGAAGAGGGAAGTGTGGGAAAGTGGGTGGGAGGAACACCCCACTATTCTTCTCATAATGGAGAGAGGGATCTGGACTGAACTGGAAAGCCCTGTTTGGCTTTTTTGTATGTTCTTCCTCATTCGCATTCTGGCTTTGTAGAAGACTCTTTGAGACCTACTTGTTATCTCTTACTCTGGTCTTTTGATCTTTATAAAGTCAATAACACCATATCTCATGATTTCTAAGTATTGACATCCAACTCCATGATCTTTCATCCCTGATGACCCTGTAAATCCATGGCTTAAGGTCTTCAATGATCTAAGAGTATTAACATGAGGGACAAAGACCTATGGGATGGCCTACCCTGCCTGTCCAGTCTCCCTCTGGCTCTCCATACTCATGCCAGCAAAGCCACTTGTAGTCTCTCTCCAGCTCCATGCTTGGCCACTCAGGGTATCCCTCCCTGTCCCTCTACCCTAGATACCCCCCATTAGTCTTCCCCTAAATTTATAGATGATTTTGGAGAAGCCTTCCCTGACTACCTCACCTTCTCCAGACTCAGCTAGCCTCCCCTACCACACCCAGCCTCTGTCCTTCTCCCTGGTGACTTGGACAAGCCTCCACATCACTGCTGTGGAGTAACATCTGCCATTAGTCCCTGTTACAAAACAGATGTTCAATCAGTGTTTATTGGATAAGATTTAAATAAAAAAATTTTAGTGGGTATCCTTGTTCCCAATCTGCTCTAGTTTAGATCTTAAATGTCCCTGTAAGTCCCATGTGTTAAAGGCTTGGTCCTAGCCCATGGTGCTATTGGGAAGTGGTGGACCCTTTAGGAGTTGAAGCCTATTGGAAAGAAGTTAGATCACTGGGAGTGTGCCCTGGAAGGGGTTATTGGCACCCTGGCTCATTTCTATCTCCTTTTGCTTCTTGGCCACCATGAGGTGAACAGGCTTTTTCCACCATGTGTTTCCACCATGATGAGTTGTGCCACCACAGGCTCAAAGTGATGGGGCCAAGTGAATATGGACTGAAATCTCCAAAACTGTGCACCAAAATAAACCTTTCCTCTTTTTAAGTGGATCATCTCAGGTATTTGTTACAATAATAGAAAACTGACTCACATACCATCTCCTGTCCAAGGGGGCAGCTTCTCTGCCCAGCCTTCCTCTATATCTCCTCAGGGAGGAACAGCCATTTTCCTGGCTAAGGAATTACTGACTCTCCTGCCCTCGGATTGTGTGTGCTCTCATTTTACTGAGCATGCTGTTCCCAGAATGCACAGGTCAGCTGACCCACAGGGCAAAGCTGTCAAGGCAGATCCACATGTGTCCTTTCAACCTATGAGGCAGGAGGCGGTGTGTCAGCAGACCTCCACAGCACCCAGCTAGGCCACAATCTCCAGATTTGCTTTTTTCCTGGAATATTACTGACTTCTTTTTTCCAGTCTCCATGATAAATTTTGGAGCCTACTGCCACAGTCAGAAGGGACAGAAAGGGAGACTATTTATTTGCCACATCGCTTCCTCCATAAATAAGTAAGGAACTTACTTTTGGAGAAAACCCTCATGTAATTTAAAAGGCTAAGATATTCCTAGGTAAATACTAGACAGATCTAGGCAAGGTCATGGTTAGGAGTTGGGGAAGAGGAACATGAAAAATTGTTAGGGGACATTCCTTATTCTCAGTATGCTATAATTTGGATCATAAATGTCTCCCAAAGTCCTCCTGTGTGTTAAACACTTGGTCTGAGAATGGCCTGTCTCTTTATGTCACAAGTGGGCTTATCTTGCAAGGAATGGAGGAAAAGTGTAGATCCCTACAAAGGACATTTGGTGTCATGCCTGTTTAGGCTTCTGTGGTTATTCCAACCAATTTTCCACAAATTAGGAAAATCATTCCATAATACTTGGTGAAATTGAGCAACACATATGGAGAAATACATTGGGACTAGACATAGAGACTGACCTCTTACTTTTCAGTTTTGACTTCTAACTTAGGTAAAGTAGTTCCAACTTTACTTTTGAAATAACACTATTAGTCACTCTCAAATGGAAAGAGTAGCACTTGGACCACGGGATAGCTTCCCAGTGGACTCTTTTTGAAATAGTCTTTCTGGTTGATGGAAAACAGAACTGCTTCTGACAGATGTTTTAAAAATTCCTTTCCCATCTCCAGATTACTGATTACAGGCTACTGTTTACTTCTTAAGTGGACTCCTACTTCTGCGCTTTCTTGTCGGTAATCATCTTTAGCTTTTCTTCAGTGTCTACTTAAGTATTTCATCATGGATCAAAAGTGAGCATTCCTTGATGTTCCGAGACATGAATCTTAGGAATTTTAAGGAAAGAAACCTGCTTGATCTGAACTGATCAACACTGGCATCCAGTCTCTCCTCCCAGTAGAAGGAAAAAGCAAAAACAAAGAAGTGGGTGAGGTGGGGGTAGGAGAGAGGGTACAGGTCTTCATATGTTTATTTTGCATATATAATGTAAGCACCAAATTTAAAGAAAGATAAATAAATCAACCTTTAGTCTAAAAGTCTCTTCTCATTCATGAAGCTATTTCTTTTCTTTTCTTTTTTTTTTTTTACTTTAGTTGTGTATATTGACCTTGATCCATTATGTCCCATAGTCCTATATCTAGGACATCTACATACAATGTTGCTCAATTTTCTAATAGGTGTCCTAGATACAGAATAGTGAGATGTAATGGGTTAAATGACGGGAAAACAGTAAAACAGCCAACCAAAATATAATAGAAAAGATATTTTAAGCTAATTACTCCTAAAAGATCTAAAATGTATATTGCACACATTCATCCCCAGCCCCTCTCAGCTCCCTAACTTACTTGTCCTTCATAGGTTTTGCTGCTTCTGCACTCAGTCATGAATGGACCAGGTGCTTTAGTGATGGATATGCTGTAAAACTGGAAGTGATTCACATCAGCATTAGTAATGAGCCTTGTATGAAATAATTGCTTCTTTATACTCAAGCAATGAAGAGTAATTCAAGCATTTTAAATTTTATTCTTTATAATTTTATAAGCAAAAAGCTAGTAAAGCACAGATTGCCTTCTTTCGTAGGGCTAGTCAAGCAATATTATTTAGCAAATACAGTTAACTGTTAGCCTAAATCTCTTTCACCTGTGAGAAGTTCATTTCCTTCACCTGAAAGAAAACATTCTCATTCCCTGATTGGTTACAGCCATGGGGACAGTTACATTTTTCCATGCATGGTCTTGGACTGCAAAGATTTTCTGAGACCACAGTCGTGCAGAAACATCTCTTTCTGTGGAGAGGAGGGACTTCTCCCTGCACATGGGAAATGGGCCTCTGACCTTGGAAGGTTAGGCTATCTGTGATTTTCAGACTTGTGGGCCTGAGAAGGATTTACTATATTTAAGTTAAGATTGAGGCTCACATGCAAATTCCTGTGTGGATTCCTCTGAAGAAAGTGGTGTTTGATGTGTGCCTACTTTATTTATGTGACAATGTTTATGTGCATTCCAGTGATCATTAACAAAGGTCACTGGATGGAGAACTGGGATGAAAGTGGATTTAAGAATGGCTGTATCAGCTGTAGGTCTAGCAAGACTGCAATGACTCTGAGTCTAGTGAAAAGCCCTGTGTCAACAGTTTGTGTTCAGCCAACCTTACATTGGGAGAAAAGGCAGTTTAGTCAACCATACCAGAAAGGGACAACAGAGATATCATGGATTTTATTTGAACAAAGGTTTAAATTCTCTATACAAAGAACCCCTCACTTTTTCTACATTATCTAAAAGACCTATTTATCAACACAGGATTGTTAAATTAGGGCTTGTATTAGTCAACTCAAGCCACCATAACAAATATCACAGACTATGTGCCTTAAGCAAGAGAAATTTATTTCTCACAGATTTGGAGCCTGAAAATCCAAGATCAAGCTATTGGTGGGTTTGATTTTCTCTGAGATCTTCCTTGTTGGCTTGTAAGTGGCCATCTTTTCCCTGTCTCTTCATGTAATCTTCCTTCTCTGTGTGTCTGTGTCCTAATCTCTTCTTTTAAGTCACCCCTTTCAAGGCCCTGTCTCCAAATACAGACACATTCTGAGGTACTGGGGTTAGGACTTTACCATATGGAATTTGGGAGGGGGCATAATCAGCCCATAACAGCGTTTAAATGAAGACAGTTTGTATTTATACCCTTCATAGTATCCTTTTCCTCTGTCAGACTTAGAGCTCATGGTCTGATTTTCATTTGTCTCCTGATCTACTGTTTGGGGACAACCTTGATGACTATTGAGAGATTGTGAGAATAATGACTGACTTCTAATAGAAGTCTTTGATCCAGATAAGAGTTTGCACTCCGTGGAGGATGTGTCCTGAAGTTTTTCCTCTATGGCTTTTCTTCCATTTGGCCTAATTTTCTTACACATGGCTGAACTGTCAGTATAAAAGCTGACAAGGGTTTGATAAGCTACCAGAACATAGTATTGAAATAAATGCTACTGGTGGAAGTAAGAGTTTGGGAAATTGATTCTCATTGGTTGTCTTAGCCCAGGATTCCTTTCTCCCTTTCCTTTGCAATCTCTAAAGGTTGTGTTGTATAGTGGTTTTGAGGGCACACCCCGGGGTGTGAGCCGTGTGGTATACAGGTTGAGATCCCAGGAAAATGACTTAATCTTTCTATGCCTCAATTTCCTCATTTGTAAAGTACAGGAAATAATAGTACTTACTTTATAAGAAGAATGAAATTCAAAGGAGTCAAAGAGTCAATTGTTCTAATAAAGTATTTATCACTGGCCACAGTTTAAGTGCTCTGCAATTTGATTAGAGTAACAAATTAATATGAACATTCATTGCTCAAATGTTATTAATGATATTTATTAATGTCAATTAATATATTATCATTAATCAATATATTATTATTAATATTTACTCATTTTTGTTTTTTTGCATATTCTCCATTCCCTCCCCATACTGATCCTTAGCTCTCATGACAGAAACTCCAGAATTAACTGGAATGTGTGCCATTGTGTATCTTTAGAACCTGGTTTCCAAGTGAATATGAAAGTCTTTGTTGTTGTTACTGTTGTTATCTTAAAAAGAAAGTACAGTGCTGGGGGCGTAGGTCAGTGGTGGAGGGCTTGCACTCTGGCAGGCCTTATGCTTGGTGGCCGAGGACTGTGGGAGGAGAACTCCTAGTTTCTTATTGGGATATGTACCTCACTAACTTGTTCTTTGACCTTTCTTTACATCACTTTCCATGTATGTAAAAACAATAGCAGTGTCGTTTGGAGTTAAACGAGATGGGTATGAGTAAGCTCTTACATACATGTGGTAAGTCTGTTAGTCCTTTCCATTTTCAAAGGTGAAACTGGAAAACAGAAGGTAAATACATCCCATTTCTGTTATCTTTGTAAATTATGTCTGTAAACTGTTTCTTTCCAAAGGGTATCAATTGTTCCAGGCCTCCATTCTGTAAGTCCTAATTTCACACATGCATATTAGAATGTGATAAGAGTTCACATGCTCATAAAGTTCTACTTTTTTTTTTTTTTTTTTGCTACCTGGGATTGAACCCAGGGTCCCTTAACCACTGAGCCACATCCCCAGCCCTTTTTATTTTTTATTTTGAGACAGTCTCACTAAGTTCCTTAGGGCCTCCCTAAGTTGCTGAGACTGGCCTAGAACTTGCCATCCTCCTGCCTCAGCTTCCAGAACTACTGGCATTACAGACATAGAGCTCTACTTTTATGCTGAAAATATTTGCAAAGCACTAGGACATTGACAAGTACAGAGGAGGATGTTCTCCCCATCCTCATTTATCAAAACTCTGAGGACATTGTTTTGCTTCTAATGTACTTTAGAAACAGTGGTTGCTTTTATTTATTTATTTATTTATTTATTTATTTATTTATTTATTTATTTATATTTAGGCTTACATGTTAACAGTGCAAATTGATTCATTGTACATAGATAGAGGATAACATATCAATTCTCTAGTTATAAGTTGTATAGAATCACAACATATATGCAGTCATACATAAAGTTAGGTTAAGACCATACTTCTTAACAAGACTCCTATAGCACAAGAAGTAAAATCAAGAATCAGCAAATGGGATGGATTCAAACAGTGGTTGCTTTCTACAGGAAGACAACACCTGAACGTGGAGAGCCTGGATATCAGGCCCCCTCATATCACCCACACACCAAACTCAGCCAGAGAACATTCCTTAGGAGGGAACAGAGTTATTACAACAAGATAGGGTTGTCCTTGCCTATGGATTCCCTAAAATGGGTAGGTGAATATAAAATTACTTGGTTTGTGATGGGGTAGTTTTAAAGAGCTCTTGTGTTCCTGGAATTAATGAGGGGAGGCTCAAAAACCCCCAAAGTCCCAGAGACAATAAGACTCAAAGTAAGTGAACAGCAACTTCCTTCCCAGTGAGTATGTATATGTATGTTATGTATACACAAACATATATACACACACATACACACAAATGTATGTGTACACATATATATGTATAAACACATATATACATAAAACACACATATATACACTCAGACACATACACACATGTATACACAAACATACATGCTCACATATACACACAAACACGTGTACACACAAAAACATACATATATACATAAGCATATACATATACACATATATAAATTAATATTACCATACATATATACACAAACGTGCATATTTATGTACACTTTTATGTGCATGTATTATGTATAGAGTTGGCCTTTACTGCCCTTGGAGAGTGGTTCCAGGACACCTTAAGAATACCAGAATCCACAATACTTAAGTCTCTCATATAAAATGGCACTGTATTTGCACAGAACCCATGCCTACCCCCTCATATACTTTAAAAAAAATTTTTTTTAGTTGTCAATAGACTTTTATTTTATTTATTTATATGTGGTGCTGAGAATTGAACCTGGTGACTCACACATGCTAGGCAAGTGCTCTGCCACTGAGCCACAACCCCACCCCCTCTCATATACTTTAAGCCATCTCTAGATTACCTATAACACTTAACACCATGTAAATGCTATGTAAATACTTGTTACAATGTACCATTTAGAGAATAATGACAAGAAAATGTCTGTACACATTCAGTTCAGATGCAGTTTTTAAAAATATACTTTCAAGCTGTGGTTGTCTGAACTCAGATGAAGAACTCACGATACAGAGGGCTGACTACATGTTTAAAAAATGAAAATAACAGACTGTGGTTTTTATTAAAAAATTGCACATATCTAACTGAGTTAGAGGGAATCTGGACTAAACAGCAGCTCACATGAAAAGGGAATGTCGTTATTGTTGAGTTAGTAATCTAAATTTGCTCAGAAAAGTGAGTGCTCTCCAAGGCGGAATGACTGAAATGAGGGACATGGTGTTTTCACTCTTTCTTCCCAATTTAGAAGCATTTGGAATTTTGTACTGGGTTCCTGGAAACTGTTTTAAAATAAGCTTGTGTCCAGAGTATCATGACAAGGTGATGGTATCATGTTAAATAATGAATGTTCTTAAGAAACCAGAATGTTGATGCAAAAAATGAAAAAACTTTGGATTCTGGAGGAGATATATGATAGGTTCAGATGTTTGAAGGACAGTTACACGAATGTGGAATCCTACCTCTTTTCTTTCTCTCCAGTGCATAGAAATTTCTGGCGGACCTTGAATTAAGTGTAAAAACAAAGAACCTGTAATGTAGAGTTGTCATAAAACAAAAGGGCTGTCTTAGGAACCAATGAATTTCCTGTCCCTGGAAGTGCTCCCAGAAGGGCTGGGTTGTTGGAGAGATGATTCCTTCCTGGTGCTGGATTTGGGACTAGTCATGCACAAAGGTCCTTTCCAAATCCGAGGTTTGTCTGGCCAGTTTCCTCATTCTGTTAATAGTCATCCGCATCCTTTTTTTCTCTGCTTCCTCCTTACTCTGAATTCTATTTTTTTTAAGAATACTATTTCAAACTGGATGCAGTAGCCCACACCTGTAATCCCAGCAGCTCGAGAGGCTGAAGCAGGAGAATGGAGATTTCAAAGCCAGTCTCAGCAAAAGCGAGGTGTTAAGCAATTCAGTGAGACCTTATCTCTAAATAAAATACAAAATAGGGCTGAGGATGTGGCTACCTGGTTGAGTACACCCGAGTTCAATCCCCGGTACCCCTTCCAGTGCAAAAAAAGAATGCTATTTCATTATCTGAATGTACCATATTTTGTGTGTCTGCTCACCTATTCAAGGCCTTCATGGTTGCATCCAAATTTTGGCAGTTATGAATAAAGCAACTCTAAACATGTGTGTGCAAGTTTTATAAGTCTTCAATTCATTTGAGTAAATAGCAAGAAGCATGGTTACTGGATCATATGGTGTTTAGTTTTATAAGAAACTGTCAAATTGTCTTCAAAAGGCTGCACCTTTTTGCATTCCTGCCAGCAGTGAATGAGAGTTCCTGTTGCTCCACATCTTCACCAGCACTGGATGTTGTCAGTGTTTTGGATTTTAGCCGATCTAGTAGACATGTAGTGGGCTAACTTTCTTTTTATCCTATTCAGTTGTGTTGTCTCCAAATCACCAAATCACTGTAAGAAATACATTTAACATTACAATTAATGTAATGCTACTCTTACCAGCTGGAATCCAGATAAAAGACTTGTAAAACAACAGAATAAGTGCTTATGTTAATGCTAGTACTTCTAATAATAAAAGCACAAATTTATTTGTGAATTTTTTTTGAGTTTATTATGAAAATAAAGCCACCAGGACATAAGATATATTTCCGATTACATGTGTATGAGCAGTTATACACAAGTGTTACTGGCACATGGCAGAGGTCCAGGAGATACCAGGTCCAGATTCTTAGCATCCAGAACAAGGAATTGACCAAGACCAGAGAGGCTGGTGAACAAAGCAAAGGTTCACTAAAAACAAAAGAGTACTCTGGGAGAGTACAGTGGGCTGAGCTCCGAAATAGCTCAAGGACCCATCTACACGGTGGAGCTCATATTATTGAGCTGTGCTAGTTCTCCCCTGGTGCATTTGGGGTTGATTGATACCTTGATTGACAACTGAACCTGCCATAATTTCTTTTCTACTGTGCATGCAAAAGTACCCCCGCCCCACACAAATGCAAAGAAGGGGCGCAAACTACAATCCTAATGATACATTCACTAGCAACTAGTTAACTTTAGGTCCGTCCCATAGGTTATTGTGCTTGCCCAAGAACTTTCCCTTCGAGGTCCTCAGCTCCCTTTGTGGTGGTCTAGCTTCTTCCCTTTAATCGCAGGATGGCCCAGTTTCCCCTCCCCAGAAGGCCTTCAGGCAGAGTGTTAGGTGGGTGGTAACCTCTCTCCCACTTTTCTATCCTTTCCCCATGCCTTATGTCCTACCTAACAAAAACATAGAAAGACATGGCAATCATCCTATCATAGTTTTTTCAAGAAACACTTTGGTTTTTGAGCAATTACTACTGATTTTTTTTAATTTTTAAAATTTTATATATTCAATGTGCATAATTTAATGATTGGATGTATATGTACCTTGTGAAATAATAACCATAATCAAGACAAGGAACATATCCATCTCTTCACATAAGTGCAATCTACTCTCTTAGTACACAATTCCAGTACACAATATTATTCCCTATAGACACAGTGCTGTACATGCGACCCTCAGAATTTACTTGTCTTGCATAACTGAAATGTACTCCTGGACACATGTTCCCCCCATTCTCCTTTCCTCCCGCCCTTGATAATCATGCTTCTATGATTGTGACTGTTCTGGATTCCACATGTAATTAAGCTTATGCAGTGTTTCTCTGCCTCTGACACACTGATTCTGGGTTGACATTTTCCAATGTCTTTGTTTTAGGTTTTTCAGGTTGCCTATGTCATCATTAAAGCCGCCAATGCCCCCAGACCTGGAAACTGGATTTTGGAGCGCTCTCTGGATGGCACCACATTCAGCCCCTGGCAGTATTACGCAGTCAGTGACACAGAGTGTTTGACGCGCTACAATATAACTCCAAGACGGGGGCCGCCCACTTACAGAGCTGACGACGAAGTGATCTGCACCTCCTATTATTCTAGACTGGTACCGCTGGAGCATGGAGAGGTACTGTGCCCACGGCAGTGACAGCTTTTCCTCCTCAGAGACCCCTGCCTCAAATGTTGAGATAGCCATTGTAGGAGCAAATATTGACCACTCAAAATCTATTGTTGTCAATATAAAGATCTTCAATACAGTTACCTAGCTCTATTTAAAGTAGCCTTGAATGCTGTCTAGTATGATTAATTTCACTGCAGATAATTTTACCACATTGATTTCTTCTCATGGAAGTCCCGCATTCTTTACTCTGTTGTAATAGAATAACTCCACCAGTTCCTCCTTCAGAGCATCTTTCCATAATACCAGGGTGAGAATGTTTGTTGAAATATTAAAAAGACAGACAAAATGCTTTTAAACGATGTAGTTCCCAATTTTCTCGGTGTAGCGCTGTTTGGAGGGATTTGAGGACTGGGAGATGCCCATAAAATATCATAGCTCCGTGCTCAGCACGCCCAGGTTGCACACACTTCATTAAAGTCAGAGTGTAATGAAAGCAGCACATTCTTTAGTAGCACCTGGCTTGATGAGATAAAACTACAAAAACCTCTCTGAAGTGCTCTTCACAGCAGGAACTCTGTAGTAAGCCCTGCATTGTTTCAAGAGCAGAGATTAATTAAGAAAGCAGGTATGATTATGGCTTTTGGCACTTTTCCTTGCTCTCCCCATCCTCTTTGTGGATTTTAGAATTTGTTTCTGAGAAACCATAGCCTAACAATGGATGTTTAAAATATCCTTACCACAGGGAGAGGTACTCGGTTAAAGCTCCCCAGCAATCTAAGATGCTGGAGTGGATGGATAACTCTCATAAATTGAAGATGTAATGTGGATCGTGGTGATTTACGAGTAGTTAACACATGTTAGATTTTGACAAGAGCTTAATTGTTTGGATTTGATTTTAGATGGTATCTTTGTAAAGATTATATCCTGCAATAAAGCCAGCAGGGCTATATTTTTGGCATGCTTAAAACTAACGTTTGTTTATTTTTCTTCTTCATTTTTTAGATTCATACATCACTCATCAATGGCAGGCCAAGTGCTGATGATCCTTCCCCCAAGTTATTGGAATTTACTTCTGCACAGTATATCCGCCTTCGATTACAGCGCATCAGAACACTCAATGCAGATCTAATGACCCTTAGCCACAGGGAACCCAAAGACGTTGACCCTATTGTCACAAGACGAGTGAGTACATGGTGTCCTCCCCTGATCATTGTCGTAAGTTTATATGGTTTCAGGGAGATATTTTATCATTTTGGTTGTTCTCTCAGGTTGGCCCTCTTTTTTCCCAGCTGTTATATCTTTATTTTATTGAATATCATTATATATCCTTTGTTACAAATGGTAATTCTGATATCATATTCTACCCCTGCCAATAAAAAAAGCCTGCTAAGAGTTTTTTTTTTTTTTAATGTTTATTTTTTAGTTGTAGGTGACAGAATATCTTTATTTTATTTTTATGTGGTGCTGAGGATCGAACCCAGTGCCTTATGCGTGCTAGGTGAGCACACTACCACTGCGCCATAATCCCAGCCCCCTGCTAAGAGTTTTATTAGGATTCCATTGATTGTTTACATCAATTTAAAATGAATTTAATATGAATTTTAACAATATTGAATCTTCCAATTCACAAACATGCTGTGTCTCCCCACTTATCTAGGTCTTCTTTAATTCTAATTCTTGGAAATATTTTATGGTTTATTGGTAAAGCTCTTGTTCAATAATGCAAAAAAAAAAAAAAAAGAAATAAAAGGCATGTGGAGAGCACTGTAGGAGTAAAGCACCACTTGTAGATGACATGATTGTTTACATAGAAAATCTGAAATGACTAGTAAATAGAAATGAATTTAACAATGTTATAATATACTAAATCAATTATTAAAAATGAATCACATATATACACCAATGAACAATGGAAAATAAAATAGCAAAAGATATCTATTAACATATACAAATCCACAAAGTGGTGAGAACCAACCTTAAAACACTATTTTGCTAATGGTACTATTTACATTTACTGATTTTTGTGTATTAAACTTAACTGCATTTGGGGGATAAATATTATTTGCTGGTGACATATTATCTTTTTTATATAGTGCCAAATTCAGTTCCCCAGTATTTTTTAGGTGTTTCAGCAGATTGGGTTTGAAGATGACCACTTTGGTTTAAGATGCAGCCAAGCTAGAAATTTCTTTTAGACTCTTAGGTTTAGTAGATGAGCTGATTTGAGCACTATTGATTTTAATTGAGCACAGAGACTCATTGTTCATGAAATACAATTTAAAATGGACATATACTTTTATATTACTGATAACAAACTACCTGAAAGATTTGTGGGGTGCCAGTGTTTTCACTAAAAGAAAGGTTTTAATTTCTGTTTATAACATTCCTTTTATTAGTATTACTATTCAATAAAGGACATTTCTGTTGGAGGGATGTGCATTTGCTCCGGCCATGCTCGCAGCTGCCCATGGGATGAGACTACAAAGGTAAATTCTAGTATTTGACAATTTATGGCAACTTCAGCATAGACGTTGCTATAACATTTTCAGTACTTTTTTTTATTCAAGGCAAATGTCAAAAGATATAAAATCATGCAGCAAGAGTTTAAAAAATTTTCCATAAAATTTTACTGTTTTAATTTTTAATGTTTTTATTAGTATATTATATTTATACATAATAGTGGAGTTCCTTTTTACATAATCATGCATTCATGGAATATAATTTGCTCCATTTCAGGACCCAGTGGTTCTTCTTTCCCACCCCTTCTCCCTACTTCTATTTACTTACTGTTTTTTAAATTGGTGCTTTATAGACACACATGGAAGTGAGATTGAGATTCACTGAGGCATATGTACATAGCATGATTTATTCAATTTCATTCTGAAGCACCTCTCTTTTCTCATTACTCCTTCCTGTCCCTCTAACACTTTCTCTGCTCCATGATCTCCTTTCTATTTTCAGGGGACCTTTGCTACCCCCACCTTTTTGTATTTTGCTATAGTTTCCATATGTGAGAGACAATATTTAACCTTTAACTTTCTGAGTCTAGCTTATTTCACTTAGCATGATGTGCTCCAGTTCCATCTATTTACCTGCAAATGATATAATTTCATTCTTTATAGCAGAGTAGAACTCTGTGTATATATACCACATTTTCTTTACTTATTCATCTGTTGATACACACCTAGACTGGTTCCATAACTTGATTATTGTAAATTGTACTGGTATAAACACTGGTGTGCCTGTATCACTGTAGTATCCTGATTTTAGTGTTTTAGGATAAATACCAAGGAGGGAGACAGCTGAATCATATGGTGACCATATTCCTAGTCTTTTGAGGAGTCTCCATACTGCTTTCCAGAGTGGTTGTACTAATTTGTAGTCCTACCAACAAAATATGAGTGTACCTTTTCTCCCATATCCTTGCCAGAATTTATCATTACTTGTATTCTTGATAATTGTCATTCTAACTGGAGTGAGATGGAATCTCAATATAGTTTTGATTTGCATTTCTCTGATTGCTAGGGATGTTGAAAAGTTTTTCATATATTTGTTGGCTACTTGTATTTCTTCTTTTAAGAAGTATCTGTTTAGTTCTTTTGCCCATTTATTGATTGGGATATATATATACACACACACACACATATGTATTCATATGTATACGTGTGTGTATATATAGTTAAGGTTTTTTAGTTCTTCATATATGCTTAATATTAATCCTGTCAGAGGAGTAGCTGGCAAAGATTTTCTCCCATTCTGTAGGCTCTTTCTTTATGCTCTTGTTTCCTTTGCTATGCAGAAGCTTTTTAATTAGATGCCATCCCACTTATTGATTCATTTCTTGGTTTCATTGGTTTCATTTCTTGAAATTTAGGGATATTGTGAAGGAAATTGGTGCCTGCACCAATATGTTACAGTGTTGACTTTCAGCTTTTTCTAGCAGTTGCAAAGTTTCTGGTCTAATTCTAAGTCTTTCATTCACTTTGTGTTGACTTTTGTGCAGAGTGAAAGCTAGGGATCGAGTTTTGTTCTTCTACACATGAATACCCAGTTTACCTAAGCACCATTTGTTAAAAAGTTTATCTCTTCACCAATATATATTTTTGGCACCTTTGTTGAGTGTCAGATGACTGTATCTGTGTGGTTTTGTCTGTCTTCTATTCTGTTCCATTGTTCTTCACATCTTGTTTTGGTGCCAATACCATGCTGGTTTTGTTATTAGAGCACTGTAGTATGATTTGAAGTCAAGTATTGTGATGCCTTAAGCATTGTTCTTTTTACTTAGGATTGTTTTGGCTATTCTGGGTCCTGTGTTCTTCCAAATGAATTTTAGGACTATTTTTCCTAGTTCTATGAAGAATGTCATTGGTATTTTAATGGGGAATAGCATTCAATCTATATAATGCTTTTGGTAGTATGGCCCTTTTGACAATATTAATTCTGCCTATCCAAGATATAGGAGGTCTTTTCATCTTCTAAGGTCTTCAATTTCTTTCTTTCTTCAGTGTTCTATAGCTTTTATTGTAGATGTCTTTAACTTTCTTTGTTACATTTATTCCCAATTATTTCATTTTTTTTTAGTTTATTGTGCATAAGATAGTTTTCCTGATTTCTTTCTCAGCAGATTGGATTTTGGAGTATAAGAAAGCCATTGTTTTTTTGTGTGTTGATTTTGTATCCTCCTACTTTGTTGAATTTATCAGCTCTACAAGTCTTCTGGTGGAGTTTCTTTCTTTCTTTCTTTTTTTTGGTTGGGGGGGCTTCTAGATATGGATTCATGTGATCAGCAAACAGATCATTTGACTTCTTCTTTTCCTGTTTGAATCCCTTTAACTTCCTTCTCTTGCCTGATTGCTCTGGGAACTTTATTAAATAGAAGTGGTAATAATGGATATCCTTGTCTTGTTCTTAATTTCATAGGAAATGCTTTCAGTTTTTTTTCCCATTCAGTATGATGTTGGCCTTGGGTTTTGTTGTATATAGCCTTCCAGATGTTAAAGTAAATTCCTTCTATTTATAGATTCTCCAGTGTTTTTCATATGAATGGGTGCTGGATTTTGTCAAAGGTTATTCTGCATCTATTAAGATGATCATGTGATTCTTGTTCTTAATTCTATTTATGTGATGAATTACATTTGTTGATCTGCTTATGTTGAACCAGGAATATGGGAACATCCTCTTAATGTGTTTTTTAATATAGTTTGCTAATATTTTATTTGACAATTTTGTGAAGAAAACAGAACCACTTTAATACCTGGAGATTAAATTGTACATTTTAAATGAGGAATTGATCATAGAAGAAATTAGGGAGGAAATCACAAAATTCTTAGAAGAAAATGAAACAGTGATACAACATATTAAAATCTCTGGGACAGTATGGAAGCAGTTCTAAGAGGAAAGTGTATATCATTGAGTGCCTACATTAAAAAGAAAAACAATATCACACAAATAAAAAATCTAATGTTATGCCTCAAGGCCCTAGAGAAGGAAGAACAAATCAATTCACAAATCACTAGAAAGACAGAAAATAATTAAGGTCAAAGCTGAATTTAATGAAATTGAAAATTTAAAAATAAATAAATAAAAAGGATCAATGCAACAGAGTTGACTTTTTGAAAAGATAAACATTGATAAATGTTTAGTCAAACTAACAGAAAGCTAGAGAAGACCTGAATCAACAAAATTAGAGATGAAAAGGAAATATCACCACAAGGACTTCTGAAATTCAAAGGATCATTAGTAATTATTTTGAAATTTTATTCTACAATAATCAGGAAGATCTAGAAGATATTAACAGATTTCTACATTCATATGACCTGCCCAAATTGAACCATGAGGATATAGAAAACCTAAACAGACTAATTTAATTGCTGAGATTGAGTCAGCAATTAAAAGCCTTCCAACAAAGGAAAGCCCAGCACCAGAGAGATTCTTAGCTGAGTTCTACCAAATCTCACAGAAGAGCTAACACCAGTCCTCCTTATTTATTCCATGAAATAGAAAAGAGGCAACATTCCCAAATACTTTTTATATAGCCAGTATAACCCTGATACTAAACCCAGATAAAGATGCATTATGGTTTAATTTTTTAAACAATTTCATAATTTTGCTTTATTTGGAGGACATAATTCTAATTACTTATTGTGGTTTTCTGCATATATAGTAACATATCCATAACATAAATTTCACCACAGTGAGGTGAACAAATCAGAGGGCTTCTGAATTTTGAAACTCTTCTCTCTTGAAAAGAGTCAAGCAAAAATATGTGCAGTTACAAATTGTGCTTCACGTTTTTTAAAATGTTGCTTTCTCTTGTTCTCCATTTCCATGTTTGTTGTACTAAATCAAAATAAAATAAAGTTTGTTTTAGCACAGTACTAAGTGAATTTAAAACACATGAGCTACTTCTTACTTTCCTTTTCTTTGTAAGTTTGCACCTCTGGAATAAGATTATTCTTTTGTTGTTGTTGTTTGTGTTTTTGTTTTTGTTCGTTCTTGCAGTGCTAGAGATTGAACCCAGGGCCTCACACATACTAGGCAAGCACTCTACCACTGAGCCATACCCTTATTCTAGATCATACTATTTTGATGCTAACAAAATCTGTAAATGAATGTCAGAAGATTATTAATGAGAAATGTTTAATAATTAAGACAATTATTACTAAGAACTTCTAAATCCTTAAAAGTTGATGCATCCTTGAAAAAAACATTTTTGTTAGCTAGCCTTTTTTTTAGAGTTGCTTTTTTCTTCCTCACTTCTGTTCGTAACCTGATTATGTGTATATATTATTTTAGAAAAGTTACATCCCAGTTTGTTTGATATGGGCATATGTCCTCCATTGTGACATCTTTCCATTTATTTGTGGTAGGTTCTTTCCTTAAATAAAATTAAGAAAAATATTCAGGTAAAGTCTTCTGATCCAGTTTTGCATCTCTTTTTGTGTAGAAACTGCAGTGCCTATGTGAACATAATACTTGTGGAGAGAGCTGTAACCGGTGCTGTCCTGGGTTCCATCAGCAGCCCTGGAGGCCTGGGACTGTTTCCTCTGGTAACACATGTGAAGGTAAGCACATTATTTGAAGAATGTGATTCTTCTCCTCTTAAAATAATTACACTTTTGTTATCTTAACTTTTGCAATGAGTAGGTAACTTGTTTTCTCAGAAAGTCAAATAGTGCCCAAAGTTCTAGATTTCCTTAGTAAAGTTTAAGCTATTGAAGGCTAAATGTATCTTTATGGATTTGCTATTTTCTCTAAGGTCTCCTTCCCATACATTTATTCTTTATTATTTGGGATTTAATTTTTATATATGAAATATAGTCCCAAGATTCCAGCATCTAATAATATAAAGAAATTTGGGGTAAAAGCTTTCCTTCCACTTCATTCTTCATTCTTCCCACTTTTTATTATTTCCCGTTATGGTCTTATAAAATTTTTGTGCAAATAAGCAAGTATTAGCATACTCCTACTCCCAATATAGGTTCTTACAGAAGATGACATAATATTCATACCACTGCTTTTTTTGTTTGTTTGTTTCTTTGACCTAGAGATCAAACCCAGGGCTTTGCACATGCTAAGCAAGTACTCTGCCATTGAGCTACCCATTACTTCTTAATATGTAACAATATGTCTTTAAATTCTTTCTATGTTAGCAATTTAAAAATGCTGCTTTGAAAAAAGGTTGCACAGAATTCCATTATATGGGTATAATAAATAATTTATTTAAATGGTTATCTATCAATGGGTGTTTCAATTGTCTCCAGTCTATTGTTAACACAAACAATTATGCAGTGATTAACTCCATACATTTCATTCACAAGTGTACAAAGATTCTGCAAAGTATAATCCCAGAAGATGGATTGCTATGTCAAATGGGCACACACTTTTATTATTTTGATAGCACTTCCTAATTATTCTATATAATATTGCCTACATCTTATTAAAATTGCTTATTCTAGAATTTTAATTGATAGCCATATAAACTTAGGGAAATAAAGGCCTGCTTTCTATAGGACATCCTATGTGTGTTAATTACAATGTTAAAATATTCTCCTAGAATGTAATTGTCACAATAAAGCCAAAGACTGTTATTATGATGAAAGTGTCGCAAATCAGAAGAGAAGCTTGAATACAGCTGGGCAGTTCAGAGGAGGTGGAGTTTGCATTAATTGCCTGCAGAACACCATGGGAATCAATTGTGAAACCTGTGTAGATGGATATTATAGACCACATAAAGTAAGTATATTTCTCTCCCATGGCTGGGTGTCATTGACTTCCAAAAATAGGAAACAAGACTTCACAAAGTTGCAACCTCTATGTTGGAGACTCTTTTCCTTTTGTAATGCTTAATTTATAATATTGTTATGATAATAGTGTCCTGTTTTCTTCCTCAAAGTAGGATGTTCATGTGTTATTATTCAACTTGAATTTAGGGGCCTGTTAGAAGTGTGATCTTGGGTAATCTGTGAATGTGGAGGTTCTGCCTCTAACTAGAGGTTGAATCTTGCCCATAGGTGTAGTCAGTCCTCAGTTGACTTGATACACCGTGGTTACTGTGTCCTTGGGGTGTTTCCCCTTCCTGTACCTCCTTAAAACAGTAGAATAAAAAGCCTATGCCTTGGCATTGATAATATTGTTGATATGATTGCTAATATTACTGTCATTTCCAGTAAGATAATCCAGGACAACTTCTGCCTTTCAGGTTTCTCCTTATGAGGATGAACCTTGCCGTCCTTGTGACTGTGACCTTGTGGGGTCCCTTAGTGCTGTCTGTGTTAAGGATGATCTCCATTCTGACTTAAACCAGGGTAAATGCTTGATTCATTTTTGTGCTTGCAATTGATTTTTTTTTGATGGAAGATTGTACCTGATAGAACCATTACCACTCTGTTGGATGATAGGATTCTTTATTAATTCTTTGTTTCATGAAATACTTACAAAGTACCTACTATGTGCCAGGGAGTTTTCTAGATCCTCGTGATATATATTTGAAAAAGATGGCCAAGGTCCCTGCTCAAAGGAAACACTAAACAAGTACATGAATACTATAGTGTCAGAGAAAGTGTGTGGACATAAAGCCAAATTGAGAATCATAAATGGAGGGAAAGTGGGTGTGGAGGTGACACTGTTAGGGTGATGAAATGACATTTGAGGAGATAATTGAGCATTTGATGAAAAAATAAGTAAGGCTCAGCTTAAGCCATCTGTGGAACACAGTCAATAGCGGTTGCTCTATTTAGCTCTTAGAAGATGCTCAGAGGACTTCCATATGCATCATCTCACAAAGCAAGCAAATCCTCCAGTTAACTTTGTAAATGTCAGTGTACTTTCCCTTTCAAAATTTGGTAAATGGACTTGCAAATATCAGAGTCTCCTGAATAGGTTGCATCTGTTCAAAGATTTCCATGACCCCATCAAATTCTCTGCCTCTGGCAGGAAAAACAGCTGTTGACCAGCAGGCATGAAGATGCAGCTGTGGGGCCCAGCAGGGGTGTGCAGGGTAAATTGCAGGACTAAACTGATTCTTACACCCTAACGGGAGGGTATTGATGGTGGCCCTGGGGGTGATGATGATTACCCTTGATTAGGTTCATTTACAAAAATGTCATCTCAGCTTTTCAATCATAGCAGATAGAAATTATTTAACCCCTCTTTACAGACAAGGAAACTGTAGCTCAGAGCAGTTAAGGAATGTGGCCAAGGTCATACAGCTAGTAAGATTGAGAGCTGGTGTTAAACAAGCAAAGATGGTGTTGTTGCTCTCTATCATGTTGTCTCTGCTTTAAAATCTGTTTTATAATTTCCTACCATACAGTTTTCCCATTTAAAGTACAGTAGAACATTTTCATCACCCCGTGAAGAAACTTCTTACCCTTTATCAGTTACTTCTCGTTTCTTTCCACCTCTCACCCTGACGTTCCATCCCAGGCCTAGGCAACCACTGATCTACCTTATCTAGGTACATTTCCTTGTTCTGGAATTTCATGTAAATGGAAACACAATATGTGGGGGGGGGTTTGTTACGGGCTTCTTTCACATAGTATATTTTCAAGGGTTATCTGTGTTGTAGCAAGCATCAATATTTCATTCCTTTTTATTGCTGAAAATTCATCCTTCCATAGGATGAATATATCACATTTTATATATCCATTTATCAGCTGATAAATATTTGAGTTATTCCTACTTTTGGCTATTATGAATAATGCTACTATGAATATTCATGTACAAGGTTTGGGGGGAACATATGTTTTCTTTTTCTTGGGTGCTTACTTAGCAGTGGAATGGCCATATCTTATGGTAACTTTATAACATTTTGAAGAAGGATTCAACTGGTTTTCAAAGTTACTGTATTTTATATTGACATCAGCCTCTGTGTGTTTCCTCTCTGTTTTCTTTTTCTTTTTTTCCCCTCTCTGTTTTCTTCCTTATTAAAACAAGAGTTGGCAAACTATGGCCCATGGTCCAAATCCACACATTGACTGTTTTTTTTTTTGGTGCCGGGGATTGAACTCAGGGGTACTAGATCACTAAACCACATCCCCAGCCCTATTTTGTGTTTTATGTAGAGACAGGGTCTCACTGAGTTGCTTAGCACCTCGCTGTTGCTGAGGCTGTTTTTGAACTCATGATTCTCCTGACTCAGCCTCCCAAAGTGTTGGAATTACAGGCATGCACCACTGTGCCCGGCTCACACTGCCTGTTTTTAAGAATAAGGTTTATTAGAACAGAGCTGTGGCTGTTGGCTTATGCATTGTGGCTGTGGTTCAGCAGTAATGGCTGAGTTGAGTAGTTCAGCAGACTCTGTGGCCAAAAAGCCTAAAATGTACATTCTCTGGCCCTTTACAGAAAAAATTTGCCAACCCCTGCTTTAAACTTCTTTTACTTCCATGTGTTATTTTCTCCCCAGGGAAGTGGCCAGGTCAGTGTCCATGTAAGGAAGGTTATGCAGGAGAAAAATGTGATCACTGCCAGTTTGGCTACAAAGGTTACCCAAACTGTGTTCCCTGTGACTGCAATCCAGCTGGCAGTGTGAATGACGATCCATGCACAGAGCCATGTCTTTGCAAGGTAAGCAAGGAGGTCAGAGGTGGCCCTGAGTTTCTTCTGTGCTTCTCTGGAAAAGGAGCATCTTCTACCGGCTCACAGTTCTCAGACAAAGCACTTAAGTTTAAGTAGAAACTCTTGTCCCTGGCCAGAAGCATGATATGTCACAGCAAGTTGGCTTTTTTGTCTCCTTGGACTTAGATGAATACTTGGATTCCATTTTTTATTTTTCTGGGCAATGGCCTTGTATTCCAGAGGCATTTCTGTGACTTTCTAGGTGAAACCCAACACTGCATATCATTTATTTGGCCTTGGCTGAATTCTTCCTTGACATTCTTTGCCGGCTTTATTTGGGGGACAATCAGGTAAACACAAAGTTTCTGGGAACACTAATGAAATACAGACTTTTATCTTGGATTTTTCTTAAAAAAAAAAAAAAAAAGAAAGACTTGTATAATCATAACAAATACATTAATATGGTCCCAATGAGTTATTTTATTTGACCATATGACATTAATAGCAATTTCCCTGAAATTCCTAGGATTTCCTGTTGTACCTTTTGTGCTTATTCCCTGAAAGCAGTCTTAGGCAAATGTTGTATATGACTGAGAATAAACTCAAGTATTTATGTGTAGTACAAACAATTAGACAACCCTCCTCAGATTTTAAAATGTTTATACGAGCAACAAAAATGATGGAGGTAAGTCAAAATAATTCATTTACAATTTATAATTTAAATTTATAATAAAACAGTTTATAATGACTAAGCTAACATATTTATATATAATTCCCAGCCTTGTTCTTGGCTACAAAATTAAATAATAATTAATTCAAACTATTTTGGAAATAATATCATGAGGCTTTTTAAAAAATATTTACCTGCTACCATGGGCTACCAACTCTCCCCCCTTGTTAATATCACATCAATGTCATTTTCTTCTATCTGGATATATTGGCTTCACCAGGAAATTTTTTATTATAACTTGCAGGAAAACGTCGAGGGGAAAAATTGTGACCGCTGCAAAGCAGGCTTCTATAACTTGAAGGAAAGAAACCCACAGGGCTGCTCTGAGTGCTTCTGCTTTGGTGTCTCTGGTGTCTGCGACAGCCTTTCTTGGCACATTGGTCAGGTGGGAGCCCTTGGGTATAAGTTAGGTTTAATCAGCAGGTGGTCACGTGAGCTCTCTACTACTGCGTCACCAAGCCACGAGGCTGATTTTCCCTGAAATACCACTCTCGTGCATTTGGAACAATACCATCGAGGGTCAAAAGGCAGTCGATCCTGAAAGGGTACCTACAGTTTCCTGTGTTTGTTTCCACACACATTTTCCTATCGATGTAAGATATGTATTATAGAATACACCCTGTTTCTATTTCTTCATGGCAAATACATTAATAGGGGAGGTCAGATCTCACTCCATGTTTTAGTCAGCTTTTTTGCTGCTATGACTAAAAGATCTGACCAGAACAATCATAGAGGAGGAAAAGTTTATTTGAGGACTTATGGTTTCAGAGGTCTTAGTCAATAGAAGGGCAGCTCCATTCCTCGGGGTTCCAAGTGAGGCAAGACATCATGGCAGAAGAGTGTGGCAGAGGGAAGTGGCTCACATAATGATCAGAGAGCAGAGTGACAGATCTCTACTCACCAGATACCAGGAGATGCTGGAAACAGGGCTTACCAACTGGTAACTGTGGCCACCATGCCGGGGGAAAATGACCAACATCTTTATGTAGGCATAAATTGGGAATATAAAATCTATAGGATATATATAACACACACATATATAAAATATATGGCATATATTATATATATATGTATATATGTATGTATTTTTTTTTAGCATTGGGGTAAAAAGCAGAGGACAACAAAGAAGGGGGAGTCAGGGTTAACAAAAGACATTAATCCATGCATTTTCAGGTCAAGAATTCCTTATCTGACATGCTGGAGACCAGCATTATTTTGGAACTTGGATTTTAGATTTTTTTCAGATTTTGGAGTATTTGTACACACATAACAAATATCTTGCAGATGGGATCCAAGTCTAAACACGAAATTCCTTTATGTTTCATATACACCTTATGCACAGAGCCTGCAGGCAATTTTATAATATTTTAGTGCACCTGCAATTTGACTGTGACCCATCACATGAGATCAGGTGTGGCATTTTCCACTTGTGGCATCATGTAAGTGCTCATGAAGTTTTGGATTTGACAGCAGAATTTTAGATTTCTGGATTAAGGATGTTCAACTTCTATTTCTTATTATTTTAAAAAAATCTAAAATATATGTTCATGGTCTTTATGCCTTCTTCATTCCTTTACTTGCCTATAATTGATCTGGATTTGTGGTGTATTACGACTTGTTCTCAGGTTTTCTTAGTCCTTTGACAGGTGGTCGAAATGTCACATGTTCTGTGGTTCATTTGTAGCAATTATGTTAACTTCATCCCTATTGAACTTTCTGGGTTTGTCTCATCATTGTGAAAATATTTACACTGGATTGCATGAGATCTAAGTTTCATTCTATTTCATATTTTAAAATTCCTTTTTCTCTTCTTTTTTTCTTTTTCCTAGGTGAATGATATGTCTGGATGGCTGGTCACTGACTTGGTCAGTTCAAGTAAGATCCATTCTCAGCAAGTGGCACTGGGTGAGCGCCATCAGATTAGCATCAACAACACCATGGTCATGCAGAAACTGACTTCCAAGTACTACTGGTCGGCCCCTGAGGCCTACCTTGGAAATAAGGTATGTGTGCTTAGATGCAGATCTCAGAGGCCATGAAGAAAACACTTCTTATTTGCACGATAAGTAATTTCATTGGTTAGTTGAACCTTGAAAAGACATTTCACAGCCTTTAATTTACGTTGGATACACAGGATTTTTTGATCCTTTTGACTTTTTCATCACATTATTCCAATAAGAGTGTCTGTTTTTCTTGGTCCAGTTTTTAAGCAGTCTGTGTTGGGAAGTCTAATCCTCATGTTGGTGACGGACCTTCTACTTTCCACCTCTAGGTCCCCATCACTTGGGCCTTTCGGAATGTTAATCACATTCCTACTTTGTTCAGTTAGGGATGAACTCAGATCAGTGCCTCATGGCTTCCTGGAAGGCCTAGCTTAGTGGAAAGCCTGGCACATGGGAAATACTCCAGGAAGTTCCCCACAATGGAACTTTTGCTCTTCTTCCTCTGTTTAGGTATCAGGACAGGCTGTTGTTCATGTAAAGTTCATAGATTGCAACAGACAAAATACTTTCTGTTTTAATTTTAAGTAAATGCAAAATAATCTACAGTGTAGAAAGTTGGTTTCTAACATTGAACATCCCTTCAACGAAATGTTCCCATTCCCCCTCTCCAATTAATTATGCCCTTTTTCTCAAGAGTCTGATAGTTTGGAAAATACAGTTGCAAGAGTCTATTTGAGCACCTGTAGTTCCCTGCTCACTTGGGAGTTGGGTTAATTTTAGGGTACAGGTATCCTTTCATAGTAGTGTACTGTCAAGCTTAAGGAGTTTCTAGTTAATATGATGATTAAATTTTCTAACACTTTACAGGAGTATTTATTTTTGAAGATGATTATTTTGCCATAAAATTATAATGGTAGAATATATCTTCTATTTATAATAGGATCTTATCACCAAAATTCACCGGAATTTTTTCTTTTGAAATCACTTGCCCAGTTTATGATTGCAAAATTGGACTCTGAACATTCTTTTGTTGCAACACATCCATCAGGAAGAAAATTTCTACATTAAAGGAGATCTGATTAGGAAGAAATACTTTTAGTGTCCTTCCTTTAAATGGCAGATCTAACATGTTATTTTCTGCAGCAATGAAAAAAAAAATTGCCATGGGTCAAACTTCCCATCCCCTAAACTAGGTAAAATAAATGTCTATTGTGTGATTAACAAGATTATAGACCTTGGAGTCTCTCAGGAGTACATTTTTCTTCTGGAATTCAGCAATATCCTCCAGTCTTGGTAATATCAATTAAAATATTCATTATAGTATGTTTTCATTGCCTTTAATGTGAATTTCCTTACATATGGTGGCCACTGGAATGGCTTGCAGCCTAGTTCTTTCTGGATGGATCCTAGCTACTGCTTCTCCTCTTTGGGGCTGTGTTTCTTTCTCCTTGTTGTTCATGCTCACTTCCCCATTCCAGCTGACCTCATTTGGTGGGTTCCTGAAATACACAGTATCTTACGATATTCCAGTGGAGACAGCAGACAGTGACCTCATGTCTCATGCGGATATCATCATCAAGGTGAGACTGTTTGGCTTTGCTTTTGCATGGAGCTTAGGAATTAATGGAATTATAGTTTGCTGACTGAAAATGGCTAGGCCAAGTGGTTCCTGCTGCTAGATTGTGGCTGGGGGACTTGTCTGCACACTGCCCAGAACATATGTGCCATGATCTGATTTGAGGACCTTTCTGGAATTATTTGCATTCCTGTCATCCTCAGGATGTGCCCATCCTATTATGTTTAAAAAGGAGATGTGCTGGGCCTGATGGTACATGCCTAATACTAGTGACTTAGAGAGTTGAGACCTGAGGATCCCAAGTTTGAGGCCAGCCTTGGCAAATCAGTTAACATCCTATCTTGAATAAAAGAGTGCACCTGGGTTCAGTCCTCAATACTGCAACCAACCAACCAACCAATCAATCAATCAAGAAAAGATGAGTGTTTGCTCCAACCTTGAAACTAGCCTGGGGTCTTTTAAGGACCTTTTTCACTTCCTGCCACTTTGCCTCCCCATAGGAATGCCTTAGGCAGTGCCTGGCAATGTAGGGACAGGAGACACACTGCCTGGTCCTCTCTCCCTGTATATCCTTATTTCTCACAGAAATACCTAGTTTGTCCTTTCCCTGGGGTCTGTGCACATTTGGATTCTTGTCTGCAGTGTCCTTTCACCTTGAGTGACCTTTATCTCTGTGTCCACCCTGAACAGCTAGAAACTAGAAGGTAAATTACTGTTGTTAAAGGCAATCTTATGAGAAGTTGGAGGTTTATTTACTGTACATACTATTTTTTACTTCTATTGTTTAAAGGTTAGGAGTATCAGATGCAGACTGCTTTGATGAAAACTGTGGGCAGATGTGTGAGCTTGTTTTTTTTCCCAAGATACCACAAAGAACATGGTCTTTAAGTTTATCATTGAAATCCCTCTGAAAGAAATCCAGTCTAACAACTTTTCTCCAGTAATTCTAGACTGAGAGTTATATACACCATCACATGCTCGCTTCAAGAACCTAGGCACAAATAAAAAAATCATGTTGTTGGGTGCAAAATTTGATTTTATTTCTTGATCATTAAATTGAATTGCAAATATCTTTCCTCTTCTTTTTTAAATGCTAGGGAAATGGAATCACTTTAAGCACACAGGCTGAGGGCCTGTCATTGCAACCCTACGAGGAGTACTTCAATGTGGTTAGACTTGTGCCTGAGAATTTCAGAGACTTCAATAACAAGAAACAGATCGATCGTGACCAGCTAATGACTGTTCTTGCCAACATGACACATCTCTTGATCAGAGCCAACTACAATTCTGCAAAAATGGCTCTTTACAGGTATGTATTGAAATGGAAGGAAAAACTTACAGTGCAGATAGTTCTATCTTGTCTTTATTTATTACTATGTATTTCAAACAATATAGTTTACATCACTTATTAGGGGAATTAACTATAGTAAACTTATTCTTATAAATGTAATTTTATTGAAGATATAAGACTAGTTATGTATTATTAGGAAACAAACTTGACTTTAAGTTCATTAATTTTCTCAGTGTTTCTAAGAATTATTAAATGAGTTATCAATTTCCTGCACCTTGTTGTTTCTGGTTCTGTCTCTCCTGATGTTGATGGTCTTAGTTTTGCAGTTATTTGAGCTAATGGTCATTTTGTTACTTTGTGGAAGTCGGTTTCTGGCAATGCCTGACCAACCGTAAGAGTCAATGCTGCTAATGTAAGCATAGTAGATCTCATTTGAGGATAATGTCTGTGTTCATGATAAGATGGATGAATGGATGAATTTTTGTGAGGTACAACATTCCCTCCCCACAGTGGTCTATGGGCAATTGCATATCTTTGCAACCAATGTTGGAAGCATTTCGCGGGAAATATCGACAGCTCTCAGAGAGTGTATGGTTGGAAGAATCTTTAGTTCCTTACAAAATCACTTGCCCTTTTTTTTTTGAATTAAATCTTTTAGGGACTTGCCTTCATTGATGTCTAAGATGTCATTGGCAAGCATGTGAGTCTGTAATGACCTCTGTGTGTTTATAGGTTGGATTCTGTCTCTCTGGACACCACGAGCCCTAATGCTATAGACCTGGCAGTAGCCACTGATGTGGAGCACTGCGAATGCCCACCAGGCTACACAGGGACGTCCTGTGAGGTACCGCTCACCTCTCTTCCTGTCTTCTTCTTTTATTTTTATGTTTTGTTCTTTTCTAAGGGGAAAATAGTGCACTGAAGTTAATCTAATGATGTAAGGTTTGAATTTCAACTTTGGAAACCCAGTGTTTGGTCCAGAGTTGATTGATTATAGGAATGATGGAAGTCGTGTGGTTTAAAGAAATCCATTCCTCTGCTAGGGGTGGGCTCCGGGGCTCCTGGAAATGCCCAACTTCATGCAGCTCTCTTGTGTTGGTAGGAAGTTTGTAATACTTATGCCAAATTTTCTATTTCTAAGGAGGACTGAACTTGATCATTTGAATATTTATAAATCACCTATGCAAGACCAGGAAAGCTTTAGACAAGCCAGACCCATTTTGAGACCTTTGATGGCCTCTGACTATTTTACTATGGTGGGCTCCACCTCACATATGAAATGGGCAGGTTCTACATCTGTGATTTGAACCAATTAGGGATTGAATATATTTCAAGAAAGAAAACATTTGATTATATCAAAGTCTATACAGATGTTTTTCTTGTCATTATTCCCTCAATAGTACAACTATTTCCATACCATTCACATTGAAAAGGATATTGCAAATAATCTAGAGGTTTAAAGTATACCAGAGCTGAGTGCAGTGGCACATGCCTGTAAGCCCAGCAGCTTGGGAGGCTGAGATAGGAGGATCTCAATTCAAGGTCAGACTCAGCAACTTAGCAAGGCCCTAAGCAATTCAATGAGACCCTTTCTCTAAATAAAATATATATAAAAAAGGGCTGTGGAAGTGGCTCAGTGGTTAAGTGTCCCTGGGTTCCATCCCTGGTACCAAAAAAATAATATAAATAAAAATAAATGAGTAAAGTATACAAGAGGATGTGCATAGATTATATGCAAATTCTATGCCATTTTATATAAGAGACTTGAACATCCAAGGATTTTGCCATCTGTGGGAGTCTTGGAACCAATCCTTCATGGATACCAAAGATGACTGTATATGAAAATATACTTGAAATCAGAAATAAAAATATTAAAATTATTTGGATATGAGTATTTATAATAACTTTCATACTGAGAACTTCCTTTGTATTTGGCAATATTCTAAGCTCTTTCTGTGTGTTATCTATCTGAATCCTGATAGCATCCATTTGTGGTAGGTACTTCAGATTATTTTCTTTCTCAAACTGAGGCACAGTAAGATTCAGTAACTTGACCTTGGCCACACAACTAGGAATGATCATATTGGGATTTGAGCTTCATCTACACTGTTCACCACCTCTGTGTGATCCTACTTTCCACCTGTTCATGACTGACAATTTATGAATACTTGTTCTTGGCTTGATTTCTGGGCAATCATATTTACAAAGTGAGAAAATTTAATTTACAGTTTGTTTCCATTAATCTCCATCGGTCACAAACTTTGTAGTTAATAAAGTTAGCCTAATGTCTTATAATGTAGATATTTAATTAAAAAGTCCTATTTTAAGTATTTTTCAGTGTTTCTTTGTGTTTTGAAACTAATTAATTTTTTTTAGGTTTGAAACATGGGTTTTTAAGGCCAGCAATTATTTGCAGTTTCTAAGCATTGTGTGCATAATGTTTAATGGATAAACAATTCTAACTAAGGCCACCTGAGTCTGTGGGCTGTGGAATAGGAGAGCAAGGCTGTGGAGCAGGGAAACCCTGGAAGTAGAAGCCAGACCAGCTGGAGCAGGAGGGGGCAACAGAGAGGAGCTTACTATATACAGTGGTGCCTCTGTGTCTATGAGGGAGTGGTTCCAGGAACCTGCAGATATCCACATCTGCAGATGCTCAAGTCCATTCTATAAATTGAGGTAGTATTTGCATATAACTTAGGCAAATCCCCTGTATACTTTGTCATCTCTAGATCTCTTATAATACCCAACACAATGTAAATGGTGTATAAATAGTCACTATACTACATTGTTTAGGGGATAATGACAAGAAAAAAAATGTCTGTACATGTTTAGTACAGATGCATATCTTCATTGCTGGGTTGGTTGAATCTGTGGATGTGGACTCTAAGGATATGCAGGGCCAATTGTACACATTTGCAGGTTTTTTGTTAAGTAGAACTTGTTCTTTAATGAAACTGTTACTTGGAAGCTGCCTTAAAGAATCAGGCACCTGTGGTAGGGTATGGAATTCTCTACAGCACTGTAAGCCCCCATGCAGACCTCTGGGGCAGTGCTCTCTCAGTGCCCACCTGCTGATGAGTCCCCTCTGTCTGAGAGGCACACAGTTGAGTGTAGGTGTTAGGGGACTTTCACAATACCTGGTGTCTTTACAGATTACTTTTTTTTTTGGTACTGGAGATTGAATTCAGGGGCACTTGACCAGATTACTTTTATAATTACGAAACTCTTAAGAATTTTTAACAAAACAAAAATTAATCCCACCTCTCTCCTCCTGTGCCCCATGGGAGGATGCTGACTTCTAAATTAATCATTCCCAAGTCCACCCTCTAAAGGCATTTTCTGTGTGCTAGAGCCCTTGGCAGCTGGCTGGGGACATGGCCATGGAAGTGTGCCCACCAGGCTTTGAGTCACTCCACCTGCACACTGGGCACTATGCACCTGTGTGTGTCCCATGTTGTGCATCTGTGGAGCAGAGATGCAGTCTCTCCGAGTTGTGATAAGAGTTAAATGAAATTATTGTGTGGGGTGTTCACTGCTCCTCGCGGGTGGGAGTAGCATCCTTGCATACCCACGTTGCCTCTCCAGGTTTAGCTCACCTATAATGTTTGCTCAATGAAACTGCTGCTGTGTGACCCAGACCTGCCCTTGAATGCATGCATTGTGTGATGGTAACCTTGAATGAATTGTAAGCCTAGGGGAGAACAATAAAGTTGAGAGGAAAAAATCTTGATGGAAACACTGGCTAGACAGTGTTACATCATTTGTAGTTTAAGAATACTGCAAAGGTCAGGCACAACTGTGCATGCCTGTAATTCCAGCAACTCAAGAGGCTGATGCAGGGGGCTTGCAAGTTCAAAGCCAGCTTCAGCAACTTAGCAAGGCCCTAAGCAACTTAGCAAGACTCTGTCTCAAAATAAAAAATTAAAAAACAAAAGAAAAAGCTTACTGCATGCATGCCTGGGATGCCACTAATTTGCATGCTGACTCATGACATAGCCATGAAGATTTTGTGGGTATGTTTCCACCTTTAAAATGAAACAAGGAGGGCTGGGGTTGTGGCTCAGTGGTAGAGCACTTGCCTAGCACGTGTGAGGCACTGGGTTCGATTCTCAGCACCACATATAAATAAATGAAAAAAATAAAGGTCCACCAACAACTTTAAAAAAATATTAAAAAAAAAAAATGAAACAAGGAACTGGAGTATGGTGCTAATGCCCCAGTTTGGTAAGTTTACTGAAAATCCCTGAATTGCACAATTAAAATGGGGGAATTTTGTGGCATGTAAATGATATCTCAATGAAGAATTTTAAAAAATAGAAAAATAAATAAATGTTTCTGTGCTCATGGAAAACCGAGCTGTTGATTTTTCAACCATATTGGAACTAAGATGACTACTGTAATGTGTAAAGCTGCATTCACGGACACAGGTGTCACCATTCTTTTGCAGTCCTGCCTCTCTGGCTATTATCGAGTTGATGGAATCCTCTTTGGAGGAATTTGTCAGCCTTGTGAATGCCACGGCCACGCGACAGAGTGTGATGTTCACGGAGTCTGCTTTGTGAGTTTATTGCTGAAACCTCCAAGTGTCCCCTCTTACCTGACTCAGAACTTCATGTTGTGTAGAAGTGATTTTTTAAAATGCTTCCTTCACAGAATTGCCCAGATGCCAAAGGAAATGTGCAGATTTAGATTCATGGCTCAAAACATTCCCTACCTTTTTTAAACCTTTTTTAAAACCTTTTTTTGATAAAACAAAGTTACTTTAGTGGGACAGGTCGAGCATCCTTGTTCTGAAAATTTGAGCATTAGGAAATGCTCCAAAATCTGAAACTTTTTGAGCAATGACATAAAGTCCCAAGTGGAAACTTCCACACCTGACATTTTGTGAGTAATCAGTGAAAATGCAGGCACACTAAAACTATCATATAGCATTACCTTCAGGCTGTGTTTAAGGTATATATGAAACATGAATTACTTTCAGGTTTAGACTTGAACCTCATCTCTAAGATACCACATTGTGTGTATGCAAATATTCAAACCACTTTTGGTCCCAAGGAATACTCAACCTGCAGTGAAAAGAGAATATGGAATGCCTTGCCATATTTTTATTATTGGAACAATGAAAAGTAATTACTTAGTAAAATTATAAAGTAATATAAAATTTGTCCACTGATTAAATAGAAAGGATTCATATTTCAAACAGAAGTTGTAGTATTTTTAACATTATGTTACCTCGTATACTACAAAAGGAATAATAAAACTTTAATAATCACACTCATTTGTACAATATATAACGCTTTACAGTTACTTTGAATAAACTCTTCAAACAAGTATCTCTTTCATAAGCAATATGAGTTGGAACAGGGCTTACCAAATATGTAGTTAATCCTGAGAATGAACTTTTAGGGCAGATACAGGGTGAGACTTGCTTCTTAGCTTCCGTGAGGAATTCTTTTAGCCTCTTCTGCCTTGAAGCCGGGCCACCCTCTGGGTTCTAATGGACTCCTCAGAGATGGAGTGAACGTGCCTGCCAATCGACTGTGCCCTATTCACAAGGCAGGGAAACTCATGCTCCTTCAGAAAGAGATGGATTGAGTCCCAGAGCTAGAGAAAATTAATTACCAGGCCCCTGGAGAAAAGCTGAAACCCTGGTGCCCTATATTGCTTATTCCCTCCAGAGCCTCATTTTACTGTCTTCTGTAAGGAAAGCCCCATTTTGGTCTGTGTTCCTTTGTCCATGTGAAGTAAAGCGTCTGTAGGTATTACTTGAAGTGGTGGCTTGCAGGTGCCCCCCTAGGATGTGTTCCTCAGGAGCACAGCTCCCAGCAGCTTGGGGGTGTGCCTGTGTTTTTCACCTCTCTCCCTTTGCCATTTGGGTTTGCAAGACCAAATTCTCAAGCCTCCTGCCAGTGTTTCTGGATGGTCAGCAAGTTGTAGAGGTACAGCTAGTCACTTTTTTTTTTTAATATTTATTTTTTAGTTGTAGGTGGACAGAATATTTTTATTTGATTTTTATGTGGTGCTGAGGATCGAACCCAGTGCCTCACGCATGCTAGGCGAGCGCTCTACCACTGAGCTACAGCCCCAGCCCCCAACTCGTCACTTTTGGTACAGCTAGTCTGAAAGTGTATATTTCTCATGCTTCTGTAAATATGTTTGTAGAACTACATGCTAAATATATTAAATATGCTCATTTTAAATGAATAGTATATATTGGGTATGTTTAATAGTAACTGCCCTTAAAGTTCTAATAATAAATACAATGATGAGTTTTAGAGTTTTAAGCATTTTGGAGGGAATGGTTTTAGATTTAGAGGAGAGTTGCAACAAGCATAAAACAGAGAATTCTCTGATGACCTTTACCCGACATCCCCTAGTGCTCACATCTCTCGTAACCAGAGTAGTTATCAAAACTGAGACCTTCACACGGGCACCAATGATCAGCTAAACCACACACTTTATTCCTACTTCACCAGAGTTCCCACTCCTCTCCTTTTCCTTTCTAGGAGCAAACCGAGGACCCCACATGGCACTTTGTGGCCTTGTCTCCTTAGCCTCCTCTGTCTGGACAGTTTCTTAGTCTTGTCTTTGTGACTCTAGTGTGCTTGAAGTGCGACAGAGTGTGGTAGACATTCTGTGGAATGGCCTCAGCTAGGGCTTGTCTCTTGTTCCTTGTTTTGGTCAGTTTATTTTATTTTATTTTATTGTTTTGATGCTGTGACTGAAATACATGACAAGAACAATTAGAAGAGGAAACGTTTATTTTGGGGCTCATGGTTTCAGAGGTCTCTGTCCATAGATAGTCAGCTCCATTTACTCTGGCTGGGCCAGAGGTAAGCTGAACATCAAGGCAGAAGAGTATGGAGGAGGAAAGCAGCTCAGTAGATGGCCTCCAGGAAGCAGACAAAATATAAACTCTCACATCAGACAAAATATAAACTCCAAGGGCACACCCCCAGCCACCTACCTCCTGGATCCACATTCCACCTGCCTACAGTTACCACCCAGTTAATCCCTATCAGGGAATTAATGCACTGATCAGGTTAATGTTTTCATAACCCAGTCATTTCACCTCTAAACTTTCTTTCATTGTTGCACACATAAGCTTTTGGGGACACTTTATATCTAATCTGTAACACTTTGCTGTGACTGGGTTCAGGTTTTGCTCTTTTGACCAGAGGACATGGAGGTGATGTACCATCTCAGACAAGCCACGGGTACATGGGCCTCTTCCTGGGGCTATTAGCCTGTGTCTCCTCAGATAAAATGATGTCTGCCAGTCTTTTCCACTATTAAGTTACCACTTTTCCCTTTTAAACAATTAAATCTGATTGAATTTGTTTTTTGTGGGCCAGTGGTGAAATAAGAAAAATATTAGGTGGGAAATTAAGGAAATATAAAAACTTGATACTAATATTTATTGGTGTAATCTGACTTTGCTTTTTTTTTTTTTTCCCCCTATTCTGTTTTGAAAACAACTGCTTTCCCCAAAGAGAAATAAAGCTCAATCTGGCCCTTTGATTAGGAGAGTTGCAAGCATAAAGCCTTTCACACACATATTAGAAATGAACATATGCAATTATTTTTAAAGGAAATTGTGTTTATTTTGCATAATACTTTTAGCTTGACCAAATAGCTATTTACCAAAGCCCATTGCATTTTGAATAATTTTTGTTAATGATTGAAACTGAGGTCACATGGGGGATGGAAAGAAAAAATGGGCCTAGATGGTGCAACATGGGTATGGGAGCATGTTAGAAATGCAGAATCTCATACCCCACCCCCAGCTCTGAGCTCCTGAATCTGAATCTACAGGTTACACAGGTGATTTGTTGTCCGCATTTGAGTTTAAAAGCTCTGGTCCAGGATAACTGTAAATAAGACTGGTAAAACCCTGACATAAAATAGTGTAATAATGGGACTGGGATTGTGGCTCAGCGGTAGAGCGCTTGCCTCGCATGCGTGAGGCCCTAGGTTCAATCCTCGGCACCACATACAAAGCAATAAAATAAAGATATTGGGTCCATCTATAACTAAAAAATATTTTTAAAAAAATAGTGTAATACCAGCCATTTCTAATACCAGTTTAAATATGATACCTGGAAATACTTTTATAAGTCTCAAGAATTATAGAAATATATGTAGTTTATTTAAACTGCTGGATAGAAAATGACCAAAGTATGCACAAATGAGGAGCCACCAAGAAGTGCAAATGGGGTCTCTGGAGCCAAGTGTAGGCAGGCTGGGGAGAAGTGACAGAGGGAACACTAGCCCCGTCAGTACAGGATGGGGACCTGGGGAGACCAAGTCAAGAGAAGGAGGAACCTGGGTAGCATGTGCTGAAGATGACTGCCATCCCCATGTGCTGTGCGACTGCCCAGATGGTTAGTGCTGCCCCATACTTGGCTTTCATACCTGGCCCATCTCCTTTCTCCTGTCCTGTACACCTCCTATCCACAAGTGGAACATTCCACACCATGGAACAAACTTTCATGCTCAAAGTTATTAAAAATAATATGTAAATTTACCTTCAAGCTATGTGTGTATGAAACAAATCAGTTTTGTGTTTGGACTTGGATCCCATCCTGGAGATTCCTCACTCTGCTATGCAAATACATTATGTTTATGCAGACCCCGAATCTGAAAAATCCAAAATGCAAAAACACTCTGTTCCCAAGCACTTTTGGATAAGGGGTACCCAACTTCTTACCATCTTTCTGTAGCCCAAAGAATTGTTTTTATAATTTTTCTAATCAAGTGTGCTTACTGACAAAATCTCTTTTGTTTGTCTGGAAAAACCTTTAAAATCCTTCAATTTTGAAATCTGTTTTTGTAGATTTTTCTCTGAGTCCTCTAAAGTTATTCTGTTGGCTTTGGCTGGTCTTACCTCATTGAGAAGTCAAAGCTCATTCTTGTGCATGTCAGGCTGTGTATTGTTCTTTTTTTCCCCTGCATATTTTTAAGATTTTCTCTTCTTCCTGGTTTTGAACAATTTGTGTGCCTTGATGTGGTTTCTAATCCTTTTCCTTCTTGGGGTTTGTTGAGCTTCTAGAATTTGTGGGTTTGTATTATCAGATTTTGAAAACTTGAGACTAAACATCTTTTCTGCTTCATCCTGTCCTGCTCTCCCACCGATGATCCCAGTGCATGTGATGTTGCTCCACGATGACTGAGGCTGGGTCTTTTATGTTATTTCCTCCCTCGAGTTGGAGTTTCTATTGCTGTCTTCAAATTAGTGGTCATTTCTGATACAGTATCTAATCATTCAGTCTTTCGTTTCGGTTATGGTCTTTCTTCAGTTCAGGAAGGTCCATTACGTCCTGTTTCCTATCTTGCCTTCTTTCTTCACTGTGTTTGTTTCCCTTTAAATCTTTGAAAATGTTAATAACTTTGAATTTTTAACCATAATATTATTACATATTTATGGTATACAGCATGATAATTTGATACATGTAATACTGTGTCATGATCAAATTGGGGTAGTGAGCATTTTCATCTCCTCAAACATTTGCCATTTTTATGTAGTAGGAAACTTTGGACTCCTCAAGTTATTTTGAAATATATCATAGACTACAAGTACGCTACTGTGCTGTAAAACACCAAAAGTAATTCCTCTGGCCTAATTTCGTTACCTAACCATGTTCTATCTTCCCTCCTCTTCCTGGTCTCTCGTGACTACTCATCTACTATCTTCTATGAGATCAACATTTTTAGCATCCACACATGAGTGAGATTGTGCTGTACTTGTCTTTCTGTGCCTGGCTCACTTAAATTAACACAGTGTCCTCCAGTTAGCTTTTTAAATGCCTGCAGATTCCATCAGCTTTACAATTTCTGAGTATATTTCTAATGACTTGATTTTCTCCTGATTATGGATCGGTGCTCCTAGTAGTTTTTAGCTCCCATTTGTCAAAACCTAATATTTGGAAATAAGTTTAAATTTACCCCAAAGTTGTAAGAGTAAGAATAGTACTTGGAACACCTACCATTTACCCAAATTCCCCTATTATTAATATGTCCCTTACTTGTTTATAAGTTTATTTATCCATCTATCTAGTTGTGATATTTTTCTAAACTTCTTGGGAGAAAGTTGCCTATGGCCATTTATCTTTAAATATTTCAGTGCTCATGTCCTGAAAATAAGAATATTCTCTTATATTAATTGTGTTATGTTTATCAATGTAAGTAAATTTAACATTGATTACTCTCCTCTTTCTAATTTGCCATCCATTTTTCATTTCTGCCCATTGACCCAGTTCTTCCCTGGACAGCAGCATTTCCCGCTCCAGTATAGACCTCCATCTGGGACTGGATATTGCGTTTATTGTCATGTTTATTTAGTATCCTTTAATCTGAAATATTCCCACAGCTTTTACTTGTCTTTTATGACATTTGGCACTAGGAAGAATACAATCCACATTTCAAAAAAACAGAACATCCTTGATTTGGGGTTCTTTAGTTGTTTTCTCATAGATAGAGTTAGGCATTTCAGTCCAGAATGCTTGGTTAGTGATGATGTCTTTCTCAGAGGACCCCCTGGGGAAGCTCATCATGTCTATCTTTCCCTCACGGGTGGTACTAATTCTACTATTCATTCATTTTGTAGTTAGTAAGCAGTCTGAGGGAGATACTTTTCCATACTTTTATTTGATGCATCATATTTGTACATAATGGTGGGATCTGTTGTTACATATTCAGACATATGCACAATATAACGATTTAATTTGGTCATTATAGTTTCCCAGTATTTCCCTCCCCTCCTCCCTCCTCCTGGTCCCTTTCCTCAATTCTGCTGATCTCCCTTCAATTTTCCTGAGATTCTCCAACCCTTTCTTTTCCTTTTTCCTCTCTAGCTTCACATACGGGAGAAAACTTACAACCCTTGACTTTCTGAGTTGGGCTTATTTTGCTTAACATAATGTTCTTAAGTTCTATCCATTTTCCTGCAAATGACATGATTTCATTTTTTTATGACTGAATAAAACTCCCTTATATATATTTGTATATATATATATGTATATATATGTATATATGTATACACACATACACACACCACATTTTCTTTATCTATTCATCCATTGACAGACACCTAGGCTGGTTCTATAGTTCAGCTATTGTGAATTGTGCTGCTATAAACATGGGTATACATGTGTCACTGTAGTATGCTGACTTTAATTCTTTAGAATAAATACCCAGGAGTGGTATAGCTGGGCCATGTGGTGATTTCATTCCTAGTCTTTTGAGGAATGATGGAGATACTTTAAGGGCATGCAAAAATCCTGTTGCTCATCAGAATTCCCCCTTAGGTCTAGCAGTCCAATGATCGTTGCCTAACCAGTACTTACAATTGGATTTGTACGAGGATGACAAATCAAGCCCCTCTGCCATCCTCCTCAGGGGCATGCAGCAGCAGCCTACTGCTAACAAGAAACCCTCCTGCCCCCATGGGTTCAGTTATTCATCTGCTTCTCATCTCTCTGGACTCATGGATTCCAAACTTGCCCAGATGTGGCCCCTGGGAATATATCTAGCCATTTTTTATTGCAAAATGCATATTGTTCAATGAATATTGGTAGGTTGCTGAGTTTCTGGATTTTTTTGGCTTTCTTTTAAAGAATGTGGGAGTTGATTTTGGCAGGCAGTGAAATGATAGCAGGTCAGCTTGGTGGTTTCAAGGTTTGTTTTTAGCATTTTTATGGCAGATTAGATAGATTTTACTCTGTGGCAGGTTTCTCTTGGGCTCTTTACGGCATGGTCTGGATATTTCTCAGGGTCTTTGCTCACTGGCTGGTGAGAATGCTGAGGTCCCTCAGTTCTGTGTTCTGAATTTTTTTCCTCTTATAGCTCAGCTGTGTTGCTTTGGCCAGTTGGAGTTCCATTCTACACAAGAGCAGCTTAGTATTCAGCAGCTATTCAAAGGGGTCTAGTGTACAGATTTCCAGAGCTTTTTCTCTGCAAAGCCCCATTATTCTTCCCCAAATCCCATGTGAGCCAGCCCCTCCAAACCAAGACCTCTGCCCCTTCCACTTAGCAAGACTTCCCTGCTCTGCCTGGCCTCCCCCTGCTTAGCAAGTGTCTCCAGGCAGAAATGTGATCGTGGGAGTCCCCTGGTTTGCCTCCTGCTCCGGTCATCGTGGACCTGTGCTTGCTATTGGACAGTGCCAGAAATCAGCTGTTTGTTATATTTTGTTCCACTTTCTAGTCTTTTCCTACAGGTAGAGGAGTTTGGTACCAGTTACTCTGATATAGCTAGGGTATAGTTCTTAGGTCCCTCATTCATAGAAGTTAGAGTTTTAAAAATTAGTCAATCTGGAAACAGGTAACCCTTCCTTCTGTAACTTGTTTTAACATTTTGTCTTTTGTTGTTAACTTGGACTTCAGGTCATTTGTAGATGAATCTGAAAGTCCTTTAAGGAAACCTGGGCTGATTCCCCTTTTCATGCATGCATCCTAGGCATGTGCCCACAATACCACGGGGGACCACTGTGAGCAGTGCCTGCCCGGCTTCTATGGGGTGCCTTCCCATGGGACTCCTGGGGACTGCCAGCCTTGTGCCTGCCCTCTCTCCACAGCCTCCAACAAGTAAGTTTCATGCCTCCACCAGCAGTTCCTGTCTGGCATGACCACTAAGATGTGTTCTAATGTCTTCAAAGAAGACGGTGTGTAATCTGTGTGAATTTTGCTTAGCAGTAATTGATTTGGACTGGAGAGGGAGGGATGAATCATCTTCTTTAAAGAGAGTTTGATTTATTGAGTTACAACAGAAAGGGTTTGACAGCAAGGACCTATGCATACCGTTTTGTTCTTAGTCTTATGTTGGCCATCATTTCTTTTACAAATAGACATTTGGTGCCTACCTCTAGGCTAGCAGGTAAGAGGGGATTCAGAGATGGTTAAAATACGGCCCCTGGGTTTAGTGAGTTTTTGATCTAATGATCTAAATTTGAAAATATGAGGCTGAGAAGTGTGAATTAATTCATCAGTTCACTAAGTGCTTGCTGTGTACTGGGTATCACAGTAGATGTTCTAAGTAGCAAATTGTTCATCCATAATTCCTGGTCCCAGGACTCAAGAGTAGTCAGGACTGTAGTGGTGGCCTGTCCATCCCTGTAGGGGTGTGGGGGGAGCCGGAAAGCAGTGCTGAGCCTTTCTGGGTAGGTACAGGGCTGACCGAGAAAGTGCTGCTCTCAGACTTGATAGAGGAGGAATTCAATAGGCAATGTAGAAGGACATTCCAGGCAGGAGGACTCAAGTGTTCTAAGGCATGGCAGTATGCACATGGGTATCCTGTTTGAGTAATTGCAAATGGGCCTCAGAAAGCAGAGTGAGGGGCGGGGGGGGGGTTTAAATAGATATATTCAGCATGGCATTGTATGTCATGCTGGGACATGCATGTCACAGGCCAGTGATTTGAAATCTTCTTTCTCTCTCTCACTTGTTTAACCATTAATATTCTTGTTCTATCCATTTCTAATCCAATAGGAATTTTTTTTAAAACTCCAGTATATAAAAAGATATTGTATTAGGCTATTTTCTGTTGCTGTGATAAAATACCTGAGGCTGGATAACTTGTAAAGGAAAGAGGCTTATTTAGCTTACTGGTCTGGAGATTCAAGGGTCTGACATGGGCTCCAGGTAAGGGCTGGAGGGCATCACAGTGTGGGAATTCTGTGGCAGGGAGAGACCACATGGTAAGATAGTACATCAGAGACATCAGAGAGAGAGAAAGTCGGGTGTCGGGCTCCTTCCTCTCAAGAAAGTAACTCAGGGTCTCAGGAGAACTGCCTTAATCCCTTCCAAGGGTAGTTCCCTAGTTACCTAACCAACTCCCACTAAGGCTCACCTCTTCAAGGCCACCCTGAGGATCAAGCTTCCAAAACATGAAACTTTGGAATGTACTTAAACCATACCCAAACATCAGAAGTCATTGGGTTCTCTCGTAAAGAAGTGGTGAGCTACTGTAAGCTGTCCCCACAGAGGCCTCCCCAGGACTTAGGAATAGGCTTTGAAGGGATCTCAGTCAGCAGTGGTGGTCCTCGTGGAGACAGAGGACCCTCCTGACAGTACTGTGTTTGAGTGGACCTTCTCCTGTGCTTGCATTGGGCTGGGCTCTGCAGAGGCAGAAGGTTCTGAGCCAGGGAACCCTTATAGAGACAGGAACCTCATGTACCAGGCACATGTGAGTGGGCTTCCTGGAGGAAGCAGTGGCTATGTTTGGAGATGGGGATGAACTGAGTAGCTCAGGCTCAGGGAGAAGAGAGTGCATTGCAGGATGAAGGACAGAGGAACAGGGAGCAAGGAGTGCCTTTTGCTCAGAACATGAGACAAGGAACAGAGGAGGCTCACAGAGTGGGCTGGGTGGCAGAGACTCTGAGTTCTGGGTTAAGAACTGGGAACATGTTGAAAGTTTATAAGGATAGAAGTGGTGAAAAATCAGTATTATAAATATTTGGAAATTGGCAACATCCACTGGAAAATCACATTCATTTCTAATGTTTTAACAGTTTCAGTCCCACCTGCCACCTTGAAGGAGACGAAGTAGTTTGTGACCAGTGTGCTCTGGGTTACTCAGGAGCTTGGTGTGAGAGGTACTCTGTGTCACCCCATTGGTTCAAAAGACAGCATTAAAATTATTTTCTAAATTCCATGTAAATTTTATGTGCTTATTTTTAACTCTTTATTTTTTCAATTTTAATTGATACATAGTAACTATACATATCCATTTTGTGTGCACAATGTGTAATGATCAGATTGTTTTAAAATATGTAATTAGGTATGGTTTTGGAGTTTTGGTATATAATTATTATTTCATAGAATCATAGAGAAATCCCAGTATATCTGTTAAAAACATTAATGTTAAGACTTGCTGGGAGTCTTTAGAGGACAGCTTTCTACCTCCTGGAGTTCCTGTGAGTTCACTCCAAGAACAATAAGAAACAGCAAGGAGCCAGGACTTACAGTTCACATATTTGAATATGCTGTTGCTCCAGATAATAGTAAAGGCATTAGGTGGTTTGATTTAATAGCAGTCTTCTGGTGCCTGAAAGCCAGTATTTTTTCCCATGGGTAAGTCTCAGTGTCCAACTGTGGCTCAGCCCATCAAGAGCTGAGTGACATCCCAATTGGCCATGGTGGGTTGGAGTTGGCCCTGGAGATGGTGCATGCCCACTGGATTTATGCTTCATTTTGGACATGCTCTTGTTCATCATGTTGGGTGAAGACAATCTATAACTGTCTGAATGTGGAGTCACATTCTTTCCACAGTTAGGGAAAGGAGCCAGTCTGATTTATTAGCCATTCAGGAAGTCCCTGCATAGTGGGGTAAGTGTCTTGAGTAATTGCATTTATTTGATTCTGTTTTTCATCTTGGATACAGATGCGCAGATGGTTACTATGGAAACCCGACAGTGCCTGGGGAATCCTGTGTACCATGTGACTGCAATGGTAATGTCAACCCCTCTGAGGCTGGTCACTGTGACTCTGTCACCGGGGAATGCCTGAAGTGTGTGGGAAACACCGACGGCCCCCACTGTGAAAGGTGTGCAGACGGGTTCTATGGGGATGCTGTGACTGCCAAAAATTGCCAAGGTGAGTGCATGGGCTTTGAATTCAGGGTCATTATTTATCACATGTGAATCCCCATCCATCTACATGCATGTGTCAGGAAGAGCTCAGCTCATGAGGTCCTTGTGTTTATGCTGGGTCTCTGGTTGATCTGACAACCCAGTTCTTCCCTTTCTCCTCTCCATTGGCTTGATTAGTTGCTGTCCATGAAGATCAGTGTCCTAGAAAGCATGCACCCTTCCATTCAAGGAGAAAGGGTTGCTCTCCAAAGTACAGCTCTGTTCACAGTGACTGCAAGGAAGGAAAGGTGATGCCCAAAGCAGCCATGGCTGTGGAGGAGATGCCATGGGGCTGCACAAAACAGGTGGAATTTCAAAGCTTAGAGTGGTAAATGGCGAAACTCTAAGCCTGAAATTGCTAACACGTCATATTGGCACAGCTTGGTGGTCTATACATAAACTACCTGACTCTTATGTTGCTTTGCTGAGTTCTGTTTGGAGCCTTGAAGTTGTGAATCTTGTTGAACATCTCACTGAGGTTGATTTTCATTTACCTGAGATGACCTAGCCCTAGCACCGATACAGCCCTCAGAAGTTTTTCCTCCTCTTTGACACAGTCTTTAGGGAGTGAATGAATACAAAGGGCAGTTAGAAATTTTGATTATTTTATGCAAATGCTAGTCTCGCTCTGATATTGCAATATAGAGACACAAGAGGGTGCTAGTGATACAGAAAAAAATATTTAATAGGCATCCATTAGAAGATTGAAAATGTTTCACAGGCCTGGGCCCATCCACCTGAACTCAACAGTGTGGCCACTTTAATTGCAATTATAGGGAGAGAGAGGTCAATGGGTCACATTCTGCAGAAAGATCTAGTGAGATGAGAACTGAAATCTGCTCACTGATTTTAGCACCTGGGACATCTCTAGAGCATTTAGGAAGCAAAGCTTTAGCAGACTAGGGGCCAGGAGGATACAAAGTGAGAGTTTGGGTGGACAGATGTGCTAAGGGGAAGGAAAGACAATAGGGATGATGGCAGATGTCCCCTCAGGTGGAGAGGTAAGAGGGAGGGAGGGTGTGTGTGCACAGGTGCCTTGTGTTTGACAGTAGGCAGATGAATGTGTGCTGAGAAGTTGGTGGAGTATGCAAGGACTCAGCAGAAAGTCCCTGAAGAGCAACATTTCACTACAGAAGCTGTAGCATTAGCCCACTTACACCAGGGAAAATGGAAGGCCAGAGAGAGGCACCTCAACATGAGCAAGGCGGGCGGCCTTCAGTTATGGAGGCCGATTCCAGTGCTTTTCTCTGACCACCCCTAGGTTCCAGTGCCTCTCCTGCAGCTGTGCGCTGTCTCATGATGTGCCTGGGCTTTGCTTTCAGTTATCCATCAAGTTTTCCTTGCCTTTTCTTACATTGTTATACAGGTCGATTATCACTTATCTGAAATTTTTGGCCAGAAGTGTTCAGACTGAATTCTTTCAGATTTTGGAATATGCATGCACATAACAAAATATCCGAGGGATGGGACCCAATTTTAAACATGAAATTCATTTACTTTCCATATGTACCTTATGCACACAGACTGAAGGTATTTTATGCACCACTTTTAGTGGGCCTGTCATTTGACAGTGACTTAGGACATGAGGTCATGTGTGGAATTTTCCACTTGTGGCCTCATGCCATTGCTCAAAAATGTTTGGATTTTGGAGTATTTCAGATTTTCAGATTAGACATTCAACCTGTATTATATGGACAGATGTAAATTTTCAGAGCCAAGCATTCATAAACAGTGCCTTGAATATTTTGTCAGTGAGCATATTAAATAATTATGAAAAATAATATATATTAATGCTTGCCTTATGAATATCAATTAAACATTTTTGGACCTGTTAAATTACATCACTTTGAATAGCTCAGGGAATTTATAACTCTAAATGTTAATGCGGTAACCAGGTAACACTGAAATTCTAGCACGAAACTACAAATGACTAAAGATTTACAACAGGGAACTCTTCATTAAAGTATGAAATGTATTAATATGTACACTGTTTAGATTGTTGTACTAGATTTAAAATATTACATATATGCATGATTGCAATGAGTGTGAATGGTTAAATTAATTGAAGTCTCCATCACATGTTTTTAATAGAGATTTGCTGACATACATTAATACCTTGTTCAAAAATTACATGGTACTCATGTAATTGGTCAAGGTAGTTTGCTAACTATTATCTGAATAGCTTCAGTATTATTATCTGTTATTACTGAATGGCTTGAATATTCCTTTCCGATCGTTCTTTTCACTAACCCTGTTTTTGTTTATTCTTCAAAAAATGCTAAAATTTTATTTATCTCAAAGTAATATATATAATATACATATGTCTTATTATGCATATATTATATGTTTGTTTAGTTAGTTTTATGATTTGGTACATTGAGTGTTTAACATTTTTCCTTTGGACATTTAAGGAGCTGACTATAACCATAACCAGAAATGACCATTAACATATCATGTGTGTGTGTGTGTGTTAGCCTGTGATTGCCATGAGAAAGGTTCCCTTTCTGATGTATGCCATCTCGAGACTGGACTCTGTGACTGCAAACCCCACGTGACTGGCCAGCAGTGTGACCAGTGCCTGGTAAGATGCTTATGGTCATTGCATGCAATTCAAACATTTGTCAGTGATATGTTAGTGACACCTTGACCTGAACTCAAAGGAAAATTGAATTCATGATAGTTGGAAAAGAGCTCACTCCCTAAGCATGGCTGGTACATGCTGCACTTCTCCATCTAGAGAGCACGTATTCACCATGCAGAGGGGCAGAGTTGAGTCATGAATACTTTATGATCCTATAGAGCAGCCTGTGTGTGATTTGGAAAACCTTCTAGAGTGTATATTCACTTACTAAACCATGTGTTGGCTTGTGTGATTCTTCTCCTTTTGTGATGTAGCCAGGCTATTATGGGCTGGACACAGGGCTTGGCTGTTTACCCTGTAACTGCAGCACAGCAGGCTCCATGTCAGATGAGTGCACAGAGGAAGGACAGTGTCACTGCATTCCAGGTGTGGCTGGGGAAAGGTGCGACAGGTGTTCACGTGGCTTCTATGCCTATCAGGATGGTGGCTGCACACGTAAGCTTTTGAGTTTCTTGTTTTGAGACTTTACAGTGACTCCCAGCCTTTCTTGGAACTTCTTTCAACTTTAGATTAACTTTTGTGATATTCCTTTACTCTTTCTCCTGTTCACACATACAGGTTTTCATACCTTTTTTCTGTTTCTGATCCCTCTCCAGGTATAAGCTTGAAGTTCGGTTTGGCTCTGTTGCCTACTAATAGTGTGAGCTTGAATGAATTACCTAACTTCCCTTACCCTTAGTTTCCTCATCTGTAAACTAGAGAGGCTAATTATCATCTAGACTAACTAGTTTTTATAAGGATTATGTGCAAAGTCCTTGCCATGGAATTTGGTACTTAATAAATGCTCAATAACATTAGGTCTATCTGTTCTTCCACCCACTGAGGTATTTTCCAGGCTTTCCTCCATTTTTTCTACTCTGTCCCCATAACCTCTCATCCAGAAGCACTCCTGACCCAGAGGAACAGCAACATCCATGAGACATGGAGAGGTCTCTGAAATCATGAGGTGTCTTTTAGAAACTAGAAGAATTATTCAAATTATTAATAAAAGGAACATAACTTGTAAAATCAACCCCCACCCCTTTAATTCCATTGATCATCCAGACCTGTAACCATGTTTATCTTTATTTTAGCCTGTGACTGTGCTCATACTCAGAATAATTGTGACCCTGAATCTGGAAAGTGCATCTGCCCTCCTCATACTCGGGGTCTAGAATGTGAAGAATGTGAAGAAGGGTACTGGGGTTTGAACCTGGAGCACGGGTGCCAGGTGGGTGCTGACATAATGGCATTTTCTTACCTGAGAGTCCCTAGGCTATCGCAAGTTTTATTCCATTTCTTTTATCCATTTGATTGATATAAAAACTCAGTGCTCATGGGCTTATGTTGCAGCTACTTGAGAGGCTGAAGTGGGAGGATCTTGTGAGTCTAGGAGTTCAAGGCCAGTCTGGGCAACATAGAGAGACCTGCCTTAAATAAACAAGATTCAGTACAGATTATTGGCATAAACGTGGAGGGTGCAATGTCCTTCAAATCCCTTATGTTGAGTTTTCTGCAAGAGCCCAGTTGTAAAATTGATGGTTAGAAAAATCCCAAAATGTTTTTAATGCCCTTCAAATATATTCTTCAATGCATACAATTTTCCAAGAGAAAGTCATAAATTAGTTCATTGGGGATTGTGTCCAAACTTTGAGGGCTCTAGTTTTCCATGAGTTGGGCATAGTTTGTTTGGGAAGAGTGGTAAAATTGACCTCTAAAATAATTTTGCTAGATTGTTCGGACCCAGTTCAATTTTTGCCCAGTGTGCAAGTGTTGTTAAGATGCACAAATGAGGGGCTGAGATTGTGGCTCAGTGACAGAGCACTTGCCTAGCATGTGTGAGGCATTGGGTTCAATCCTCAGCACCACGTTAAAAAAATAAATAAATAAAATATAGTTATCTACAACTTTAAAAAAAAGATGCACAAATAAGCCAGGTGCTGTGACGCACACATGTAATCCCAGTGACTCAGAAGGCTGAGGCAGGAGGACCGTGAGTTCAAAGCCAGCCTCAGCAAAAGCAAGATGCTAAACAACTTAGTGACACCCTGTCTCCAAATAAAATACAAAATAGGGATGGGGATGTGGTTCAGTGGTTGATTGCCCCTGAATTCAATCCCTGGTACCCCAAAAAACCGAAATGCACAAATGAAGCCAGGCATGGTGGTACGTGCCTGTAATCCCAGCAATTTAGGAGGCTGAGGCAGGAGGATCACAAGTTCAAAGCCTCAGCAACTTAGCTAGGCCCTCCCTAACTTGGGCTGAGTATGTGGCTCAGTGATTAAGCACCGCTGGGTTCAATCCATGCTACAGGAGCTGGGTGCAGTGGTGCAAGCCTGTAATCCCAGCACTCAGGGAGGCTGAGACAGGAGAATCACGAGTTCAAAGCCAGCCTCAGCAACGGTGAGGCACTAAGCAACTCAGTGAGACCCTGTCGCTACCTAAAACACAAAATAGGGCTGGGGATGTGGCTCAGTGGTTGAGTGCCCCTGAGTTCAATCTCCAGTACCAAAAAAAAAATCCATGGTACAAAAAAAAAAAGAATATATATATATATATATATATATATATATATATATATATATATATATATATATATGCACAAATGGTCCTGCAATACAGTCCCCATCTCCTGTTAGCACATGGCAAAGTGGATCCATAGAGCAATAGTGAGAGTGAGAGAGATCGATTCATTTATATAATTTTCCTACATTTAATGTTTTTCCAGAATCCAAATATATGTATTTAAAAACATATGTATATTTTATGTATTTTAAAATATAAAATTTACCTCTTTAGTTTCATTCCCCACCCCCTTTGTCTCCCTCTCTCTCTCTCTCTCATTTAGGCCTGCAATTGCAGCCGCGAGGGGTCAACCAGTCCCCAGTGTGACATGCTTTCTGGCCATTGCCAGTGCAAGCTGGAATTTGGTGGGCAAAGCTGCGATCAGTGTTCCTTGGGTTACAGAGACTTTCCTGACTGCGTTCCCTGTGACTGTGACTTGAGGGGGACGCTGGTGGATACCTGTGACCTGGAACAGGGTCTCTGCAGCTGTGCAGAAGAAACCGGTACCTGCTCTTGCAAGGTATTTGCCATCCACCCTGCACTTCCTCCTTCTGCCCTCATCAGTATGATTCTTGGGTTTTTTACAATTTGAATAAGCAGCTAGATCTTAAACACGTCCTCTAATGGTTTTGCTGTCTTTCTATGTCTGAGTTTTAAGTCTGTGTATGCTTTTCTAAAATGATGGAAATGCTTTTTTTTAATTAATGTATTTATTTATTTAAATGCATTTCAAGTCAAGTCGTAGTACATATATAGAGCTGAATTTTTCCATTTCTCTGGTTGCAAACCAGATAGTCATACCATTTATGTCTTTATACATGCACCCAGGGTAGTGATGACCATCTCCTTCAACCATCTTTACTACACCCATTCCCCTTTCCCTCCCCACTCTTCCCCCCTGCCCCATCCAGAGATCCTCCATTTCTCCTATGTTCCCCATTCCCACCCCCTTTATGTATCAGTATCCACTAATCAGACAGAACATTCGGCATTTGGTTTTTTGGGATTGGCTTACTTCACTTAGCATAATGTTCTCCAATTCCATCCATTTACCTGCAAATGCCATAATTTTATTCTCTTTTATTGCTGAATAATATCCATTGTGTATATGTACCACAGCTTCTTTATCCATTCATCTATTGAAGGGCATCTGGGTTGCTTCCACAGTTTAGCAATTGTGAATTGTGCTGCTATAAACATTGAAGTGGCTGCGTCACTGTAGTATGCTGTTTTTAAATCTTTAGGGTATAGGCCGAGTAGTGGATTAGCTAAATAAAATGGTGGTTCCATTCCAAGTTTTTTAAGGAATCTCCATACTGCTTTCCAGATTGGTTGCACCAGTTTGCAGTCCCACCAGCAATGTTTGAGTGTACCTTTTTCACAATATCCTTGCCAGCACTTACTGTTGCTTGTATTTTGGATAGCTGCCATTCTGACTGGGGTGAGATGAAATCTGAGAGTAGTTTTGATTTGCATTTCTCTAATGGCTAGAGATGTTGACCATTTCTTCATATATTTGTTTATTGATTGTATATCTTCTTCTGAGAGGTTTCTATTCAGCTCCTTAGCCCATTTAGTGATCAGGTTGTTTGTTTTTTTGGTGTTAAGATTTTTGAGTTCTTTATATATCCTGGAGATCAGTGCTCTATCTGATGTGCGTGTGGCAAAAATTTGCTCCCAGAATGTAGGCTCTCTGTTCACCTCATTGATAGTTTCTTTTGCTGAGAAGAAGCTTTTTAGTTTAAATCCATCCCATTTGTTGATTCTTGCTTTTATTTCTTGTGCTTTTGGAGCCTTGTTAAGGAAGTCGGGGCCTAATCCGACATGATGAAGATTTGGGCCTACTTTCTCCTCAATTAGATGCAGGGTCTCTGGTCTAATTCCTAGGTCTTTGATCCACTTTGAGTTGAGTTTTTGCATGGTGAGAGATAGGGGTTTAGTTTCATTTTGCTGCATAGAGATTTCCAGTTTTCCCAGCACCATTTGTTGAAAAGGCTATCTTTTCTCCTCAAATTATTCCATGAAATAGAAAGGGAAGGAACCCTTCCAAATTCATTCTATGAGGCTAGTATCACCCTGGTTCCAAAACCAGAACGAGACACATCAAAAAAGGAAAATTTCAGACCAATATTCCTGATGAATATAGATGCAAAAATTCTCAATAAAATTTAGGCAAATCGCATACAAAAGCATATTAAAAAACTAGTACACTGTGATCAAGTGCGGTTCATTCCAGGGATGCAAAGTTGGTCAACATACGGAAATCAATAAATGTAATCCATCACATCAATAGGCTTAAAGATAAGAATCACATGATTCTATCAACTGATGCAGAGAAAGCATTTGACAAAATACAGCACCCTTTCATGTTTACAACACTAGAAAAACTAGGGATAGTAGGAACATACCTCAACATTGTTAAAGCAATATATGCTAAACCTAAGGCCAACATCATCCTAAATGGAGAAAAATTGGAAACATTCCCTCTAAAAACTGGAACAAGACAAGGATGCCCTCTCTCACCACTCTTATTCAATATAGTCCTTGAAACTCTAGCCAGAGCAATTAGACAAAAGAAATTAAAGGGATACGAATAGGAAAAGAAGAACTCAAACTATCATTATTTGCAGATGACATGATTCTATATTTAGAGGATCCAAAAAATTCCACCAGAAAACTTCTAGAACTGATAAATGAATTCAGCAAAGTTGCAGGATATAAAATCAATATCCATAAATCAAATGCATTTCTATACATTAGCAATGAGTCCTCTGACAGAGAAATTAGGAAAACTACTCCATTCACAATAGCCTCCAAAAAAATAAAATACTTGGGAATCAATCTAACAAGAGTGGTGAAAGACCTCTGCAATGAAAACTACAAGACACTAAAGAAAGAAATTGAAGAACATCTTAGAAGATGGAAAGACCTCCCATGCTCTTGGTTAGGCAGAATCAATATTATTAAAATGGCCATACTACCCAAAGCGCTATACAGATTCAATGCAATCCCAATTAAAATCTCAAAGTCCTTTCTTATAGAAATAGAAAAGGCAATCATGAAATTCATTTGGAAAAATAAGAGACCCAGAATAGCCAAAGCAATCCTGAGCAAGAAGAGTGAAGCAGGAGGCATCACAATACCAGACCTTAAACTTTACTACAAAGCTATAATAACAAAAACGACATGTTATTGGCACCAAAATAGACATGTAGACCAATGGTACAGAATAGAAGACACAGAGAGTAATGCACATAAATACAGCTATCGCATACTAGACAAAGGTGTCAAAAACATACAATGATGGAAATTCTTAAAATGGAACTTCTGCCATTTATTACAAGCAACAAGTGATAGGACCACTTTGAAAAACACTTAGTTTCCTTACATATGTTCCAGTGGGCTGAGTGGCCAGTCTATCTTGAATATACACAGAAAATAGAGAACAGGCTTTGAGAAGATTTGTGACTTTATAGCTATGAAGTAGTAGCCATTCTCTTGTATGTGCTGGTCAGAGTAAAGGAAGTTTATGTGTTGTTTTCTCAGTAGGTAAGACTTGAATGCTATTTTTTAAAAGTTTTTTAAAATTATTTTTAGTTGTTGATGCATTTTTATTTTATTCATTTATTATTTATATGTGGTGCTGAGGGTGAACCCAGTGCCTCACACATGCTAGGCAAGCGCTCTACCACTGAGCTGCAGCCCCAGCCCCATTGAATGCCATTTTTGATCTTGTGTGTGTCCTTGAGTTTCCCAAAGTGTTTTGTTACGAGGAGACCATTGCCACCTTCTCTGGTCCTTATGCAAGTAGATGAGATGAGAGCCAGAGAGTAAAGGGTCAATGAGGGACTGAAGCCGATGAAGACGAATGTCATGGAGATACCACGTCATGGGAATCAGGGAAGCATCAGTCTCCGCATGTTCAGCTTGCCACATCTTAGGACAAGTGTTCTCATCACAGATGATCAGAACAGCAGGGACCTGCCTTAGTAATCACCCAGTCAGGGGTGACTCCCAGAATTACCTGGGGTCTTAGGGTGGGTTCCAGAGCATCCCAGGAGATTCTCATCAGGGACTCTGTCTTCTCAAAGGCTTCCAAGGTGATTCTGAACATTAGCCATGTTTGGGAGTCACTAACTGAGTCTTTGTGAGAACTGTTGTTCATAGAGGTCATTTAGGGACTTCACCCAAGAAATCAGCAAGTTCAGCGATGCTTGTGGATCTAAGATTATTCTTGTGTTTTATTTGGACTCCATGTATATAGAAATCACATTTCCTTTTATTCCCAAGCATTAATGAGTCCACTGTTTGTTCCCCTTTAGGAAAATGTCTTTGGCCTCCAGTGCAGTGAGTGTCGAACTGGCACCTTTGCCCTGCATGCAGACGACCCTCTGGGATGCAGCCCCTGCTTCTGCTTTGGGCTGTCGCACCTCTGCTCAGAGTTGGAGGGATATGTGAGGACCCCAGTAAGTCACACAAAAATAAAATGTTGGAATATGGGAGTTGGGCAGAGGTCCAGGGGACAGTCAAGTACTTACTTGACTGTCAATTAGCGTCAGAATTCTAGGGTGCTAATCTGGGTTAGTGTATGAATCAGAGCTCCACTTCTTCTGTTCAGGGAAACAAATAAAACTTTCAGTGCTGCACCTTAGCTGATCTGTCAAAGGCTTCACTTGGAGAGAAGATAATAATCTCAAGGGTCTCCTTTATGTGATTGAACATTGCCCGAGGGTAGCACTAGCTTGACCCCTATATACGGTAACTTAAAGCCCTTGCAGTTTCATTTTTAATCCAAATGTTTGTTTAGAGGAAAACTCTTCATAGTTCCTGTTTTAATCATGAAAGTGTTCTGTCTGTGAAGCATTGTCGGGATCTGATAAATCACGCCTGAGCGCTTGATTCACTGTCTCAGATATGTTTTCTTCTTTCCATGACTAGGTGACACTGAACTTCAATCACCCTCTTCTGCGTGTGGTTTCTCAGAGCAACCTTAGGGGCACCACTGAGGGGGTGTACTACCAGGCCCCTGACATCTTGCTGGATGCCACGACTGTCCGTCAGCATGTCCACGCAGAGCCATTTTACTGGCGGCTGCCACAACAGTTCCAGGGAGACCAGGTAAGGCGCCCACCCAACCTAGAACTGATGCTCTTCTCCCCAAGATGGGGGTTATGGGTACAATTTAAAATCACAATAGTCTGTGCAGGCCTGTCGTTAAAAGATGTGATTATTGGGCTGGGGTTGTGGCTCAGTGGTAGGGCACTTACCTAGCACGTGTGAGCCACTGGGTTTGATCCTCAGACTCTGTATAAATAAATAAAATAAAGGTCTATTAACAACTTAAAAAGTATTAAAAAAAGATAGGATTATTAAATTCCTTTTCTAAGAGGGGATAAAGGTGTTAATCACTTGAAAAAGTCCCCACAAATAGGGACTTTTAAAGTCTATTAATGTTTAAATCATTTTATTTTACTGTTTCCTTAAGCAATCCTTCAACAAACATATATTATATTTACAAATATCAATTCAATACCAGCCCAGGTGCCATGCTCTGGGAAGCCCCTCTCAAGATATCATTACTTATTTGGGGGGAAAACTCCATATAAAATAGTTATGAAAGACATTGTTGCATTTTTGTTTATCTAAACATTAGTCTGTGTATCAGTTCACCCTGATATTTAATATTTGCAAACATACACTCGCTGCTTCTGTAGGGATGATTTTTCATCCAAGGGAGCTTGAAATAATTAGAATTGTTATTGCATTGATTTATTTTGGAGCCCACTTATTGGAATCATCAAGAAGAACTACACAATCTGTAATTGAGTAGAGTTAGACTTAAGCAAATTCCAGACCCTATATTTCACATGTGGAATTTAGTTCTAAGAGGCAAGATTTCTTTCATACGGTAGCAGACTTACAACAAAATGTTTTTAAACCAAGACTATGTCAGAGAGATAAACAATGATTTGTTATTTAATAGCTCCTGGCATATGGTGGCAAACTAAAGTACAGCATGGCCTTTTACTCTTCTAATGGCCTCGGCACCTCCAATTATGAGCCTCAAATTCTCATCAAAGGAGGTCGAACCAGAAAGCAAGTCATTTACATGGATGGACCAGCACCAGAGAATGGAGTGAAACAGGACCAAGAAGTAGAAATGAAAGAGGTGACTGGGATCTTTTAATATATGTTCCTTCAAGGTGTGATCTTTGCTATCTGTGTAATGAAAGCTTGAAGCTACTAATAAGAAAATGAGAAAGAAGACCTTGGTATGAAACTTCCCATGGGTTCAGCTAGATTTCTAAAAACTATTCCAATTTCCTACCCTCAGGAAAGATATGAAGTAGATATCACAGTTTTGCTTCCCACATTTTCAGTTGCCCATGATCAACTGAGGTATAGAAATACTAAATGGAAAATTCAAGAAATCAACAGTTAATAAATTTTAAATTGCAGTTTTGGGAGTAACATGGCAAAATCTCACACCATCTTGCTCTGTCCTGCCTAGGATGTGACTCATCCTGTGGGCCAGTGTATCCACAATGCGTATACTACCTGCCCATTAGTCACTTAGAAACTATCCAGGTTGTCAGACCAACTGTCACAGTATCACTGTTTGTGTTCAATAAACTCTTATTGTACTTAATAATGACCCCAAAGTACAAAAGTAGTGCTTCTGGCAATTTTATTATAATATATTGTTATAATTGTTTTATTATTGTTGGTGTTAATCTCTGACTATCCCTAATTTATAAATTGAATATTTTCATAGGTGTGTGGGTAGGTATGGCATTCGGTACTATATGAGGTATCAGATATTCACTGGGAGGTCTTGCAACAAGCCCCCAGGGACAAAGGGGGATTTACTGTATTAGGTTTCTATTAATCTAGTGGGAAATGCATCTTAAATCCTTTATCTTGGTACACTAGCTTTGACCTGCATAGTTATGATGGTACAGAAATCTCTGGACTTTGCTAGAATTCTGGGTAGTGTCTTTTAGCACGTGTTTATTGAGTGTTCACTGTGTGCCCAGCACTGTCTTTGGTGATGTGTTTATTGAATATACTGACACTATACCTGCCCTGGTGGAGGTTAGAGATCTTTGTCAATTAAACTTAAATGATATGCCCAGAACAGAGCTCATTCATAAAGAAATTTATGAAATTTATATTTTCTCTCTAAGGTCATTTGCCTGTGAGAATTTGTACTCTTAATTTAATTGAATATGTTCTTGTCCACAGAATTTTTGGAAATATTTTAATTCTGTTTCCGAAAAACCTGTCACACGTTCAGATTTTATGTCCATTCTTAGCAATATTGAGTATATCCTCATCAAGGCATCGTATGGTCAAGGACTACATCAAAGCAGGTACTTAGAAGCTTCTAGAACTTCAAACTTGTTTTACTTGACATTGAACTGAAATCATTAGATTCACTGTACTCCCATTACATATGTTATTAATATATGTATTTCTGTTCCTTATCAAACTCTGCTAAATATTGATATCCTTATGGAATAGGATGTATGAATTACACATTATCTACCTGCCATGCTAATGTATATATAAAATATAATACAATCAGGGTGGAATCGTAGATGAAGATGAAATGAAAAAAATTGTTGCTGTTTTCTGCCGTTGAATGCTGCAGTACCTATTTCTTTGTGGACAATATATAAAGAATACTATCACCTACTCATTCAATATGTTAGCCTGTAAGAAACCCATTAAGTCTTGGCCAAACCAGTACTTGAAGCAGTCTTTCAAGTGCACTTTCTGTAATATTATATTCAAGGTCTACAATGTTGGCTGAGGATCTTTGCTCTGTAAGGACATTGCTGTACTTTAAGGCATTTTGTTTATAGTCATGAGAAGGAACTACTCCAAACTGGGAGGAAATCATTGGTTTAATATATATGCAAATGTTAAGTCACATTCCGTGCTTTTGGAAAGTTTTTTGAGTGCTAACATCTCCTCTCTCTCTTCTTCACACACTGGTTGCACAGAATCTCAAATATTTCAATGGAGGTTGGCACAAAGGCAACAGAGCTGCACTCTGAGGGAGAGGTGGCTTCCCTGTTAGAGAATTGTCTCTGTCCCCCTGGCACGGCTGGATTCTCATGTCAGGTAGGGAGACCAGTTAAAATTTGTTTCCTGGTTTTGAATTGAATTGTGCTTGTTTATAGCAACTGCAAATGTGGAAAAGAACTCGTATGTACCTATGATGATCATTTTTCTTGAATTAAATTTTTTTTCTAAATTTTGTTCAAATCTATATAACATCAGATTTACCATCTTAACCATTCTTAAGTATAGATCAGTAGTGTTAAGTACATACACATGGTGCTTTAACCAATATCCAGAGCACTTTTCATCTTGCACATCTGGAACCCTGCATCCATTCGACAACCGCCCATCCCCCTCTCCCTGCCCCTACAGCCACCATTCTACTTTCTGTCTCCAGGAACTTGAGCATTGCAGGTTCCCCATATAAGTTGAATCACACAGTATCTGTACTTTTATACAAATAGTGGCTCATTTTACTTTGCAGAATGTCCTCCAGGTTCATCCATACTATAGCATATTTCAGAATTTCTTTCCTTTTTAAGGCTGAATACTACTCCACTGTATGGCTATACTTATTTTATCTACTAAGTGTTCTATGGGCATTTGGGTTGCTCCTTTCTTTTGGCTATTATAAACAATATTGCTTTGAATAGGGGTGTACAAATATCTCTTCAATTCCTGCATATATACCCACAAGTGGAATTGCTAGATCATATGGTATTTCGGTTTTAAAGGACCCTCCTTATTGTTTTGCATAGCAACTACACCATTGTACATTCATTTCTTCCAGTGACACATGAGTTACAACTTCTTCACATCCTCTCCAACACTTGTTCTTTTCTGTTGTTTTAATAGGAGGTGCCCTAATGGGTGTGAGATGGTATCTTGTGATTTTGATTTGCATTTCCCTCATGACAGTGATATTGTATGTTTATGGGCTTGCTGGCCACTTGTATGTCATCACTGGAGATTTGTGTTTAATTCCTCTGCCCAGTTTTTAATCAGATTGTTCTCGCCCGCTCCTTTTGTATTCCTTTAGGACTGTGCCCCTGGGTACTACAGAGGAAAGCTTCCAGAAGGCAGTGGCAGGGGACCCCGCCCTCTGCTTGCTCCTTGTGTGCCCTGCAGCTGCAACAACCACAGTGAGACTTGTGACCCCGAAACTGGGAAGTGCCTGGTATGCTTGTTTTTGTGGGTGTTTGCCTAAAGTATAGATCTTAGCATAGGCACTGAGCGTTTAAATTCCTGCTCTGTAGTCATACCAGTTCCTTGCTTTAGTGAGCAGGTACATTTACCTAAATATAACATATATTTCCTTTAGAAAGGCTTAACTAAGTGATCAGACAGTGTCAGTAGAAATTCTATTCTTTTCTTTTTTTTGGTACTGGGGATTGAACTTGGGGGTACTTGACCACTGAGCCACATCCCCAGCCCTATTTTGTGTTTTATGTAGAGACAGGGTCTCACTGAGTTGCTCAGTGCCTCGCTGTTGCTGAGGATGGCTTTGAACTCGTGATTCTCCTGTCTCAGGCTCCCAAAGTGCTGGGATTGCAGGTGTGAACCACTGTGCCCTGCTCTAGAAATTCTTTTCTTAAATGTTCCTCCCTCAATGAATTTGTTCATGGGCATCAACTGGGGATTAGTTAAATGTGTCAGTTTTTATGTGCAGGACTGGTAACCATAGTCAAAGTGGATGAGAACTTTATATCATAAATTTTAAAATATGTTAGTGTTGAAAATTTGTTTCTTTGTGTAAAGTAATACCCTCTGCTCACATTTAAAAAAAATGCATGTTCTATTGGGGGATGGTAATACAACGAATTATCTGTGTCTTAGTACATTTTTGCTTCTTGATCACCTTCCCCTAGACCAAGTTTGGTCTTGGAGACATGAAGAGAATTCTGACCATTGGAAATGAAAAAGTGACCCAGACAGAAGCCTTGTGGCCCTGACTGAGGGCAAATTATTTTTTGATAACAAAAAATAATCTGGTATTTGTTCCCTACTCCTGAAATATCACCCTTCATAGTAACTCTTGTGGGAAACATCAGTGACTTGTATGAACTGTGCTAAGACTGACTTGTGCTGGGTAGAATAGCCTGAAATAAGGGAAGTGAGCTGCCCATCAAGAAAGACCCCTCTGAAACCCTAGAGATCCTGGTGTGGCCTTACCACAAGGAGACACAAGGAACCAGACAGGAATTAGCACTGTTCATTCCTACTACCCTTCAGGCCCACTCAACCGTCTTCCTCCTCTGATCAAAAGTGTCCTTTGTATGTAGACTTTAAAGGAGGTTTCCAGGGCTGAGGATGTAGCTCAGTGCTACATGCATAAGGCCCTGGATTTAACTCCAGTACTGCAAGCAAATAAATAAAGGCAAGTTCCACCAGCACAAGCAAAGTTAGAAAAAGAAGCTCTGCCTGGTGTTCCTCAATGAAAAAGACACCTGTTAACCTTTGCTGACTCCATTATATATGAGGGATAAAAGAGTTATTTCCATTACGCAAGGACTTAATGAAGATGCAGATAATTGCAACACTATTGAAAATTTTTGTTCCCTCTAATCAGCTCATGCTCTGGGCAAAAGCAAAGACCTAATAGAGAAAAAGGAAAGATCTCATTTAAAGATTTACAGAGAATTCATTTCAGACAAGTAGAGTCAGATGTAATTAGTTGGGAAGTTTCTTTGGCCAATTATGGGGAAAAAGGTTACGGTTACATACAGAAAGAAGTCGATCAGTTCTTTTATGCTTTATCTTTCCATGGTACAGCTAACTAACAAGATTAGCTATTCCTAGGAAACTCAATTATTACCCTGCCTTTCCTGGCCCAAGTCTACCAGAACCCAGTTATAGGATCACCTGCTGATCTGATGATTTGTAAAATAGAAATTAAAAATGCAGCCACTTTGCCCAGTACAAAAAAAAAAAATCACTGTGAACTATGCCAAAAATCTCCCTAGGGTAAACAGTGGCCAATAGCTGTCTACAGTAGTGGTTTTTGCAGATGCCACCTGCAAATCACAAGGCATCCCACTTGGGTCTGTTAGTTGAATGTTGCAGTCCACAACAATGGCTATTCCTACTCCCAGAGGACTGGGTACAGATTCTAAGTTTAGAGGAGCCTTTGAGACAAACCAGTAGTTCTGATTTAATGTTGAAAAGTGGCATTATCTTATCAAAGAGCTTGCAAAACTACTTGATAAAATCCCTCTCTCACATGCCAAAGACCCTAAATCTTCAGCCCTACAGGTTATATCTCCTCAGTTTGTGTTCCTGGTGGTCATATGGTGTGGCTGTGGGTACATTCACCCTCCTGAGGCACATGTGTCCTCATCTTCAGTATCGTACCCAGAGCGTCTCCTCTTTAACCAGGGCCCATTGGGGGGCAACCCTTTCTAACTTGAGAGGCTGTGTCTTGTGACACAGCCTGTGAGTTTTGCCTGCCTGATCAGTGTTGCCTCACTGTGTTGATGACACACCAAGACTGTATATTCTTCCAACTGATAGAGCCCTGGTCACTTCATCCTTGTTTTTTGATCTGAGGACCTTTCCTTTCCTCCTTACTCTTTACCCTGTCAGATTTCTTTTGTGGTTTTATTCAATAATCTATTTCCCTTTAGTACAATCTCCTGAGCTGGTTACCATCTGTGTGGGGCATCAAGAACTCCATGGATCTGATTTTATCATCCAATATGTAGGATTTTCCTCCCTGCTTCATGTCAGCAGGTGTATTAGTCAGGGTTCTCTAGAAGAACAGAATCAACAGGAAGTATAATTATAAAAAGGGGACTTAATAGGTTGGCTTACGGAACCATAAGCTGGATAGTCCACAATGGCCATCCACAGGCTGGAGAACTGGAAGAACCAGTAGCTGCACAGTCCAAGAAGCTGAAGCCCAAGAAAAAGAAGGATGAATTGTGCTATTCTAGTCTGAGACTAAAGGCTTCTGGAGAATTTGTTTTAGAAGAGTGAAGAAGTTGAAAGTCCGATATCCTTAGACAATCACAGCAGCATTCAAGAACCCCTTTAAGAAGAATGGAGCTTGCATCTGCTGATGCTTCCTTGTTCTTCCAACTTTTATTCTATCCAAGCCGTCGTCCTATTGGTTGGTGATGCGCACGTTTAGGGAGGGTCTCCATTTCAGTTGGCTATCCCACATGCCAATCATTCCTAGACACACCCTCACTAGCACACCCATAATCTTTTGCATCTCTTAATCCAATCAAGTTGACAGTACAAATTGACCATTACAGTAGGTCTTTGGTATTATTCAAAAATGTGTGTGATAGAAATTGAGCCTGGAAGGGAGAAACCAAGGACCTGGGGAGCCCTTCTCCACCATCCACTTTGGGGAGACACATCTGAACCTTTTTACATCACTGAAAAATGGTGGATGTTCTCTGTGCATCTCCCACAGCATCTTACATTTCCCACTTCTGTTCTCATGAAATAAGTCCTTATTTCTCTGCTGTTATTTTGGGCAGCTTCTCTGATTCTCCGGGATCTTGAAAATCAGGTAGTCTATGATCTATTGTTTGTTAGGGAAAGTTTTCATGCTGGAGTTGATGTTGACAATGAAAAGTGTGAGAATCTACTTCTGCCTTCTCTTCTCACCTAATATTTATTCCATGTTAGCTTCATACTATTTTTGCAAAACAAGTATTTAGCAATTTACTTTTTAAGAAAAGAGATTGCAAATTTTATTTCTAAAGAGAGATTGCTTTGAGGAGCCAAGAAACATTGATTTTTACCAGCTGAAATATTACAGCTTTAAAATGAAAAATGCTGAATTGTTTTTAATTTAAAAGGTGCTTTAAAAAATAGTTTTGTAAACACTTAAAATATTTCTTTTTCATCCTCTTTTGGAGTCAGTCCTCGAGTTGGCTCAGAGCCTCCCTCCTGCTATTCTTTCCATCTCACCTGCATCAGACATGAGACCCTGTGTACAGGACCTCAATAAACAGTGCCAAAGTGAACAAAAGCAGATTTTAAATTGGAACCAGGTGACAAGAATCACTTGCTCTTTTAGCTTAAAAACAATGTACTCTTTTTTTAAAAAAAAATAGGACCATAGTCAACTGATGACACAAAATCTAACTGGAATTTCCTTGCTTATTGTAGGAATCTGTTGGTGGTGCTCTGAGACCATAAGTTCTTCTTCAGGGTCTGTTTCCTAAACCATCTATCTGTGTACTTCTTCTCTTTCAACTCCCTGTATATGATCAGTGAACCACAGCTGGTGCTTGCAATCATTTTTTTAGGTCATTGTATATTTTATTTTATTTTTTTAAAATTTTTTTTAGTTGTTGATGGATCTTTATTTTATTCATTTATTATTTATATGTGGTGCTGAGGATCGAACCCAGTGCCTCATGCATGCTAGGCAAGCACTCTACCACTAAGCTACAGTCCCAGCCCCAGGTCACTGTATATTTTAGATCTGCATTTCAAGATTCTGAAAGCTGGCTGCTTTTAGGGGTCCTGTGTCTCTTTTTATTTTGGAAAAATGTACTAGTAATTTCTAGACTTTATTGGATGAATAGAGTCTTATGATGAATGAAGGCCACAGAGCTGGGAAGATTTCTAGGATTTAAAAAAATAGAAAGAAAAATGTTCTCCCATCCTTAAGAATTAAAGAACTACCACAACAAAACCCAGCTGATATGAGACAGAGTAGTGCCTAGCTGTCAACAGATCAGAACGGTTTTTAACCATCTCCCATTGTTTCCTTCTCCTTTTGAAATGTGGAACTTCAGAACTGCCGTGATAACACAGCTGGTGACCACTGTGACGTGTGTGCTCCTGGCTACTACGGAAAGGTGACTGGCTCTGCCAGGGACTGTTCTCCATGCACCTGTCCTCACCCCTACCCTTCCAGGTAAGCTATGCTGTGCAGCCCAGCACACCTGCTCAGCCACATCCAGCTTTGCTTCCGTTCTTGGCCTCACTTCTTGATGTGTGAGTGATCTACGTTAAAGAATAGTCTCCATTTTGAGATAAACATTTTTAAAAAGTGTTCATTCTCATAAGTATTTGAAGAGAATCTTTTCAGAAGCAAAGCACCTGTGTTGATCATGGGTATTAGACTGGAACAAATTGAAGAAAGGATTTTAAAGTTTGGGGATTTTTTTTAAAGGCTAATTTTAGCCCCCAGCTGTGTATCTATTCTGCATAGAGATGAGTTGTTATTAATTTTATAAACAATGGCCCAATCCAGAAGAATCCAATTCCTATTTAAGCTTGGAAAAGGGTTAGAATTTATATATGCTGGTGCTTCATAAAGGGCTGAAATGTTACCTAGTGATAAAATTGGGACTAATGTCCGCCTTATACTCATGATGAATTACCTGACTGCAAAAAAGAACCAGAGATTTGAAGTGGGAATGGGTATACCAATGGCTCTTCTTTGTGTTTAAATGAAAATTATAACTCATTAATAATATTTTATTATCACTTAGACTATTTGGCAAGGCATTGGGCACAGAAAGATAAAATGCCAGGTTTTACTATACTAAAATGAAGCTTTCCTTTTAATATTTGTTTGAGTCTTCTTTTTTTTATTGTCTCTAAGTAATGGATGTTTGCTGTGAGTTCCAAATGAGAGGCTACCTGCAATTCCCTTATAAACCACCAAGCATCCTCAAATTTGTTGCTGCTATGACTTGTTCTTTGTATTGAATATGTACATAAATTTTGGTTCATCAACTCCAATTTTGCAGCCTGTGCTGTAGAAATACTAGATTAGGTGTGGAAAGATGGATGTATTTTAGCATTGCTCATGAGAAATTGGGAGAAAACTGAAATACATACCTACAAGGGATTGATTATATACACTGTGATATATTCCTAGAGTGAAATATCATACAAACACAGAAGAATAAAGCATATTTGCCAGTAAACAATTGGCATAATGACCAATTGAAGTATATAACTATTTAGTGTAATGTGATTTTGGGAAAAAAAAAAACAACACCAACACATACCTATATGTATATCCATAGCTACATGACTCTCTGTGCCCAGAGAAATATTTGGAAGGATATTTCCCTTTTCTGGTCAGAGTGGCCTGGGGCTGATCACTCATGCTGGATACTTAATCATACTAGCTAACAAGGAACTAGACCTGATGGGAGTGGGTTTGGTTTTATTTTTGATTTTTTCAGTAGCTTTCAGGTACCCAGCTTAGCCTCTCTAGAAGGTGCCTAGGTAATTTACAATATGGATGTAGAGGGGTTTGCAAAGAAAAATAAAATGCCCAAAGCTGAAGGCCATGAAGGAAATCAGCGTCTGAGCAGGTTATGAAACTTGGAGGGGCTCTGTCATTTGGCTCCTACTCATCTGCCATCTGCCCTACTCCCTGCCTGCAGGTCCTGTCGTTTTCAAATGCCATCCCATCTCAGGGCTTTTCTTCCCTCTGGCTTCTTCTCTGCCGTTCACAGCAGCCAATGAAGTTTTCTCCTGTGTCAGTTCAGCCCTCTTCTCCCTGTTGTCTTTCATGCTTCATAGTCGTTTCAACTCTTAACCACTTTATCACCTGATGAGCAGGTAACTCCGTACATAAATCTGAGACTAAGACCCCTTTTTATCTGGGATGCTTTCCTGGGGACTAATTAGTTATAATCAGTATGATTGGTCTTCGGCTTAGCCCTCACAGGACTGTCACTGGAAAGGGCCGCTTGAATGTCTTTTGGATGCAAGAGATGAGCACACTTATATTTTTTAAAAATATTTATTTTTTAGTTGTAGGCAGACAGAATATCTTTATTTTATTTTTACGTGGTGCTGAGGATCGAACCCAGTGCCTCATGCATGCTAGGCGAGCACGCCACCACTGCGCCACAACCACAGCCCCGAGCACACTTATATGAATTGCATTTTTATTTTTCTTGTTTTTATCCAACAGAGTTAAGTTCTAAAAAGCTTGTCTAATTATCTAAAGTACTCACTTAGCTTATAGAACACTGTGGTGTGTCCCAACAGTCATGAATAAGTACCTTATAAAAGATTTGAAGCTACCTAACTGAAAAATTCAAGGAAAAACAAACTATTTTCTTCCAGCTTTAGTCCCACCTGTGTCTTGGAAGGTGATGGAGATTTCCGGTGTGATGCCTGTACTCTGGGCTATGAAGGACAATTTTGTGAAAGGTACGCCATTGACTTATCATATGGAGATCACTAGGGACACCTAGCATACATATAATGCACTGGACATATTTACTATCATGATTTGGGAGTCCATTATCAATTTGTATGTGTGTAATTGATATGAGACCTCATGACTGTTCCAGGTCAAGGTCTCTTGAGATGAATATGTGCTTTGCATTTCATTTGGCACAAATGATTACTGTCCTAGAGCAGGGGCTGCTTTATGTATTTACGGACAGGTGTTGACTGCACTGACTATATCTTCCTTTCTGTAGGTGCTCCTCAGGCTACCACGGGGACCCTCAGACACCAGGTGGCAGTTGCCAGAAGTGTGACTGCAGCCCACAGGGCTCTGTTCACGGTGACTGTGACCGTATGTCTGGGCAGTGCACCTGCAGGCCAGGGGCCACAGGGATCCGATGCCAGGAATGCCAACCAAGACACATGCTGGTGGAGAGCAATTGTGTTTGTGAGTGTTTCTTGTCTAAATGTTGAAAGCTGTATTTCCCTCTCCAGTGTTAGCTTTTGTAAGGAAGAAGTGGTTGTGGTGACCTATAGTGTCAATAAGAGACTGAAAATCTCATTTTATTTTATTCTTGTTATTTTATTCTATTTTATTTTATTCTTGTTATTTATTCTATTTTATTATTTTAATTGAACATAGATGGCTGTTGCACCTAATGACTTGACTTTGCAAGCACAGGCAGGAGTTCTAGGAGACCAGCACTGATGCCCAAGGCAGCACAGGAATGTTAGCTTAACAGTTCAGCTGCATTAATATTTTGTTCTTGTAGAGGAACCAAGAATCAGTCATCACAGGACAGGAAACACCACAGCGGGGCTGTCACTGGTGTTAACCAAGTCTCACTGTAGCATTAGCTGTTTTCTCCATTTTCTTTCATTTGTACTTGCCAAGGGAGAGTCTGCAAACTCTCTGAGGAAGTGGCAGACCAAGCTTTGGAAAGAATTCTGGGATTGTTGCAGTTGGCCTGAGTTATAGATGAGCAATAGCACTTTAAAGGTTGGGGAAGTATAATGGATTGGGCCATGCATGAAAGTACTCTTGGACTTAGCTCTTCCTTTCTGTGTGACCCCAGGGATGTCCCTTCTCTGATCTGAGTCTCAGTGCTACTATATGAGAACAAGGGCTTGGCACTTCTACTGTACTGCCCACCCAACTGCAGCAGGAATGACAATGAGATTAGATACAGTGCCTGGGAACTTGGCATGTTCTTTCTTATATTGATGACAGAATAGCTCACACAACCTATGGGACAAAGGGCAGGCCACTCTGCGTTAACTTTAACCCTCTCTCCCTTTTTCCTTCTCTCCTAGCTTGTGATGATGAGTGTGTGGGTGTGCTGCTGAATGACTTGGATAATGTTGGTGACGCCATCCTTTCTATGAACCTCACTGGTATCTTCCCTGTCCCACATGGAATTTTGTCCAACCTGGAAAATACAACTAAATATCTCCAGGTAGGTACTGAGAATACAGAGACAGAAATGTGCCATAGAAAGATGGTCAGTGGGTGTGGTATAAGTGTTCTTTCTGTCCCCTAGTGTAGGAACCTCCCTTCTATCATCTCCCACTGGGAGGTTTCCAGCATTGCCTTGAAGGTGACTGGTAACAACGAACGACCTTGTCATCTCACACCTAATTTGTTTCCCTGTGCGACAGCTTTGTGGTTAGAGAATTGCTCCATAGGGACCTCTATGCATTCTGCCCCATGGTCTTTGTTTTGCCCTTTGGAATAGACAAAAATCCCTTGTTCCTCTTTAGACAGAGTTTGGATATTTGAAAACAGTTGTCTTAATACAAATACAGAAAAGAAACCTGGACAGTATCTTTTTTAGTGTTGGTTTAGGCTAAAGATGAATAATATTGTGTTAAGTGTACCATTCTTAATTAAAATTCCAGGGCACAAAAGTCCTTTCCTAGAAAACTGTTAAAATGTCTAGGGGTAAATCACACTTTGATGTTTTGTCAACAAGGTCTGGTTAAAGGATGGGAAGTTAAGAGACTGATTTAGTAAACGGCATCCTCCTCTGACACTTGAAATTCTCATTGGAAGAAAATATGATTCTTAAATTGTACTTGATATCTATACATTAGAATTTGAGATTTTTACTGTATAATGCAGTAATAAAAAGGACAATCATTCCTAAATGACTTTTGTGAAATAAAAGCTTTTCTCAGACTTAATACTTCCTTAGACATGTGTTTGTGTGTTTGTGCACATGTATGGATGTTGGATGGGTCTGTGATCCACTCTTCTTTATAATGGTTTTTTCTCTAATGGTAGCAAGGAAAGTTTAGGCAATTTAAAAGAATGTTTTAAAGTTATTTTCCTCAAATAGTAAAAAGTATCTTTAGAAGATGAGAAATTATCCATTTAAAAAAATCTCAAATAATAAAAATATATTTAAATTTTCTTTCTAACTACTATATACACAATCAACAAATTCTATTTTCTGCCAGTTTGGACCCCCAGGACATAACTGCATTTTAAATTGATCAAGTGACATGAATACTTGATTTAAATTTTATCTATTTTTAAATGAGTTATTTCTAATTTGAAGTACTTGTCCATCCTTTGAAATAACTTTTTATATTTATGTAAAGTATCCAATAAAGGTTAGAAGCATGAACCCTGTTATTGTGCATTATATGCCAGCACAAGGATCTTGGGCAAGTTACCTAACCTACCCGAAACAGTACTATGACAGCTTCATAGGACTGTTGTTAGGTTTAAATGAATTTAAACAAGTAAAGAGATTAGTGTTGGCATAAATTAAGCCCTTAATAATTATAATGCTTTTCTCTATTGAATTCATTTAAAAATTTTAACCTAGCAAGCATTTTTTAAGTTGTTGCCAATTATAGTTAAAATTTATGACTTTGATACTGAGATAAAGCCAGACTTTTATCTAAGAAATGCCACAATCTCTGATTCTCCCTAACACACCAGACTGTAAATTTATGTCTACATGGGAAATACAATGCAGAGGCGATACAGAATCATGTAACTGTAATTGAAACTTAAGTAAATGTGGGCTGTTTTATTTTAAAATGACAACTTCAAGGAAAGTAGAACTTCTTTATGTGAACCAAAGAAAGCGGGGGGGGGGGGATTAATAAATGATTCTTTGTTAAGAATCAGCACTTCTTACTTTGAAGCATAGTGATATTTCCTTTGTTCCTAGAAATCTTTATTAAAAGAAAATACCCAAAAGAATTGGGCAGGAATTCAACTGGAAGGTGTTGCAGAGAAAACGGAGGACCTGCAAAAGAAAGTAGGTACTTGGCATAAAGAACCAGCTCCCCTCCCAGCCTTCCTCCCAGCCCTTATGAGCCATTGCCTTGTGGCTATCTGGAAGGTTCTGATTAGGTCGGACCAGACCCCTCTTCCAGGAGCTGCTCCAGGTGCTTTATTATCAAATTGTTTCTAACCTTGACAATTTCTGTGGTTTAGTGGGAAAAGGTTCCTGGCTTACTTTCTGTCATCTCTGCAGAGGGAAGAGTCAGGTGGTGGCTTTGCTGTCTGACTTCCATTGTCTTTTCTGAACCAAGGGGTGTGGGTGGGATTAAAAGACTGTTGAGGGCTGGGATTGTAGCTCAGCGGTAGAGCGCTTGCCTTGCATGCGTGAGGCCCTGGGTTCGATCCTCAGCACCACATACAAAGCAATAAAATAAAGACATTATGTTCATCTACAAATAAAAAAAAAATCTTTAAAAAAAATAAAAAATAAATAAAAATAAATAAAAGACTGTTGAAGTTTCCTCCCTCTAAATTCAGTCTATAACTGAGCACATGATGAACACAGGTCCTCCAGTGATTTACCGGGTGGATGGGACATAGCACCAACTCTGGTATGTGGTGTCCCCACAGCATGCAGGCTTCAGGCAGGGGCTATTCTGATTTTTGGACTTGAAGTAGACAAGTCAGCTTGACTTCATGTCAACAGGGAATTATTTATTCTGTTTAGTTCACACCAGAGAAATGGTTCTTAGGGAACCTAAAATGAATCTCCTCATGTGTAGTTGGCGTGGGAGGCCAATTGTCAAATTTACAATTTGTCACTTATAAATTTCTCAACATACACACCTGGAAACCTATACTCTTAAAAAAAAGTATTAGTTTGGCTTCTGTTGATTTAGATTTCGGGATAATTTGAAAAGAGTTTAAGGGTTTAGGTGTGGGCTTTCGGTGCTTCAGCAAGCAAACATTTGGTAAGAAGTGATAGCTGATCTTAATAAATTCTGTCCATTAAAGAAGATTATCTTTGGTCATCACTAGAAAACACTTTAAAGCCCTGTCTGAGTTTTGCTGCATTCTTGGAAATTACAAACAACCTTTTATTTTAAAAATTATGAAATTCTTTATTAAAATAACAGCTAAGGGCACTAACACCTCTGGGCTGGTGTTATTATTACACCAGGGTATAGATGAGGCTTGGAGATATGTAGCTCCACTGCCTGGAAGAATGGGGTCTAGCACCCAATTTACCTGGCGCCTTGTTCTTAACTCTTAGGGACTCAATTCTCTCGGGCCATACAATTTAGTAAAGTCTGACTTTCTATATTCTGATAGTCGTGTGCTGCATAATGATGTTTGGGTTAATGATGGACAGATATGACAGCATTCTCATAAGATTATAATAGAACTAAAAAATGCCTATTGTTTAAGTCTTGCCGTAGCTGTCCAATCATTGTAGCAAATATGATACTGCTGGTGTAAACAACCTACTGTGCTGCCAGTCATGTGTAAATATTGGATTGCATGCAGTGCGTAATACTTGACAATGATAGTAAGTGGCTGTGAAACTATTTCATTTATTTGCAGTATACTTTTTCCTCTTATTACACTGTGTAATGGCATTTGCACGATGACATTTGCACAGTGATGAAATATCTGCTAATGATGTATATCTCATGTCCTCATCGTTAAGTGACAGACATATGACTGCACTTGCATTATAAAGTGAATAGACACAGGGAGAATCTGTGCTTTGATAGTCAGTCTTGCTGCTTATAAAAATATACTATCTTTCCTCTCATTGCAAATTAAATTATCACATTAATCACTTAGTTTTCAGCCCAGATTAACCTTGCTTTACAGATAGTGTACACCTTCACTCTCTATTCTGGAAGATGGATGGATGGATGGATAGATAGATAAATAGAATTTTTTTCTTAAAAGAGGAAATAATTGGAATACCAAAGCTTGAGGATGATTTAAGGTCAAACTAACCTGAGACCTTGTTTTTCTGTCAGCTCACCAGAATGTTAACAAACAGTCAGCAGGTGAACAAGGCAACTGAGAGAATCCTCGACAAGAGTCAAGACCTGGCCGCATTCATAGAGAGGCTACATCAAAACATCAGAGGTAGTATAGGCGGGTCTTGTGTGGGGCTCTGTGATTATTTGGTGGGAAGAGTCACAATTACTTTATTAGATGTGTGAATAGATGCATGTGCCTTGTGCTGAGCTTCCTACAACCACAGGACTGGAATGTTCCATTGTTTAAGAATCCTGAATGTCAATGTTTATAGCAGCTCAATTCACAATAGGTAAACTGTGGAACCAACCTGATGCCCTTTGATAGATGAATGGATAAAGAAACTGTGGTCT
>PVHX01006113.1:0-104341 GCA_004024805.1 Geosciurus inauris | reverse complement strand
CCCCCCGCCTCCCCCATGTCGCGTCCAGTATTTCTCTATTTCTCTTATGTTTCCCATTCCCACCTCCCTTATTCATCAGCATCCACTAATCAGAGAGACCATTCGGCATTTGGTTTTTTGGGATTGGCTTACTTCACTTAGCATAATGCTTTCCAGTTCCATCCATTTGCCTGCAAATGCCATAATTTTATTCTCTTTTCTTGCTGAATAATATTCCATTGTGTATATGTACCACAGTTTCTTTATCCATTCATCTATTGAAGGACATCTGGGCTGCTTCCACAGTTTTGCAATTGTGAATTGTGCTGCTATAAACATTGAAGTGGCTGCTTTACTGTAGTGTGCTGTTTTTAAGTCTTTAGGGTATAGGCCAAGGAGTGGGATAGCTGGGTCAAATGGTGGTTCCATTCCAAGTTTGGCATTGTCTTTTTTGATGATTGTATTTCAGAGGACAGAATTCTATGTCCTTAAGAAAGGCATTCTGGAGTTATAAAACTACCCAGCAGCTGGAAATTTACATCTCAAAGGTGTCAAGAATTTTAATTGAAAATTTTCTAAAGTGCCAAGAATTTCAATTGAAAATTTTCTAAAGTAAATGCTCTAAGAAAAGGAAGACCAGAGGTCTTACCGCCAGGAAGAAATCTGTCTAAAGTATAGAACCTTAATTCTGGATGTCAACTGCTTTCCTTTGTTCTTCTCCATAGCAAGTCTGCTTCTTGTCCTAGATGTCCCAGATGCCTTCTTCTGACAGATGTCTGATTCTTGGCTTCTTGTGTCTAGAACAGTGAAGGTGTATGGGGTTCTCACTTGTCTCACAGCCTCTTCATGTGGCTTTGTTACACAATTCCTTATAACATGGTGGTCTTGGTCTTGCTCATATTTCTTACACGGCAGTCAGCTTCCTTCAGAGCAAATATTCCAGGAAGAATGGGCAAAAATTGTAAGGCTTATTAGGGTGTAACATCTGAAGTCCCACAATGTTACTTGCACCACATCTTAATGCTCAAGACACCAAGTTGCCGAGATTCAACCAAGAAGTGCAGTACATTCCACCTCTCAGGGGGAGGAATGGCAAAGAATCCATGGTAATCATTGACCTACCACCACTATGTTATGTGGTAATGCAACTGTACCTGCCTAGTTGGGTATATGTTGTTCTGTGTATAATATAAATACAGAACATAAGCATTCCATTCAAGTATACAATCCAGTAAAAATGCTTAACTAAAAATGAAATACACCTTAGAGGTGACAAACGCAACAGATGTTGAATGGGGAATTGATTGACCTGGATCCTAGACTGGGTTTGTTACAATTAGCTGTCTGACCTTAGATAAATCAGTTAATCTTGAAGATTCCTTCCTAGTCTAAAATTCAGTTACTCCAATTACCAGTATTGCTTGATTTGTATTATTAAGCATGCACTGAGAGCACATATAAAAGGCCTAGTAACCACCCTCATTAAACCCTTGATCATGGTAATTTAAGTACTTTGAAACCTTAGGAAGAAAACAATATATCAAGGATAGATGTGGCTATTGTAAATAGTAATAAAAAATACATTTCTTCTTAATGAATCTGTTCTATATTAGTTTCTGGGGTATGCTCCTGCTCCTGTGTGCATTGAGGAGGTTTCTTTTTGATTTTGACTTTATCAGGCTTCCAGGTAAAGCATTCTCACCTTTGCAGAAGTAGGAGTCATCTCATTGATTGTCTTGAGTAAAAGGAAATGGCTCATGCATCTTTTCTACATTATAACAAATGTCCTTTTGCATTATAATTGAATGGTGATTGTTGTGTTCAATCAATGGGAAAGGTTAAAGGAGCTCCTCTGCCAGCATTTTTAATGGAGAAGTCGATTAAGATTCAGTTTAATCATTCTGGCTGCCTCAGAATTAAAGCAACAAAGACCATCAATGGCACTATAATTACTAGTCTTTCTGTAAGTTTACACTGCTATTTATGCAGCTATAAATTTTATCATAATGCACAATGCATCTAGGTTAACTTGCTTTATTTGCAATGTAAAATATTTGCTTTAATTGTATGAAGAAAAGAAATTGTTCTGATAAAGTATATATAATTCAGTCCAATTTTTTTTTTTAAAAAGCCTGAGAGGCTAAGTGAATCAGTATGATACTCTGTGCTAAATAGTTTAAAGTCATGGCCTTAACCTTGGGACACTCGAGACATATTTCAGTTTATTGAACATGGAGACTAACATCTCTCCCAGGTGACTGTAAAGGGTCAAATGTATTATTCTAATCCCTGTTCCAAACAGAGAAAAGGTCATTATACAGTACCTACTGCATGTTGTAAAGAATGAAAAATTCACACTGGGGGCGTGGGTGCAAATCTATTTTAGACTTGGCCTTTAAAATGTTTTTTAAATTGAATGATTAAGTGGTGATGAACCAGAAAAAATACCTTGAAATTGATCCCATTTATTAATTAGTTTGCACATGTAAAGGTCTTTCTATAAATAGTCAGAAGACTAGAGAAAATTGTTCTTCTTGAATGGAGGAATGACTTTCAAATTAACCTTTTTTTCACTATAGAAATAATGCTTATAAATGCACTTATTACCATCCAATACTTGACTTCATTCAAAATACATGTAGTGGCCTGTGGGGGAGTTTGTATCTTAAAAGTTTATACTTGGTCCACATTAAAAAGACAATGGTAGGGAAAAGCTCTAGAGAGAATAATTAATTGAACAAATATAAAGAATTTGTACCATTGCCTTGGAAATATTAGGTCTGTTGTGATCTTGTATAGGTATTTCGAAAAGCAATTCCTTAAAGATTTCAAAATATCGAAGATAAAACTAAAGAGCCTGAAGAACAAAGAGTAGAGAAAATTTGTGAGGTTAGGAGTATTATTTATCATTTAATTCATATTGGAGTAAAGAGCCTACTGAAAGAAAACATAAAAAGGAAGATAAACCACGATAATCCTCTTAAAAATTCAAACTTTTTCAGTTACTCAGATCTTCCAGAAATTTTTTTGTACGGGAGGGGAGGGGAGGTTCTTATTGCTAAAAGAAGATCCTGACTTTTTTATTTTTTAAATATTTTTAGTTGTACATGGACACAATACCTTTATTTTATTTATTTGCATGTGGTGCTGAGGATTGAACCCAGTACCTCACATGTGCTAAGGCAAGCACTCCACCACTGAGCTGCAACCCCGGCCCAAGATCCTGACTCTAACAGCCTCATTTTTGTCATTTTAGAGGAGAAAAAGCTGAGATCCTGTGAAATGCACCCATTTTCTCAGAGTCAAAAATCTGAGTGGTGGAGATGCAGGTCTGAAAACTGTGCTTTTGTTATTCTGGCTTCTCTGCAGGGTCACACTTGTCCGGGACAAACTAAGCATGCTTCAAATTCTCAACTTGTATGTTTTGCCTTGGGATATGTCCAACCATTACTCTTTGTTAAATAACTTCTGCCCTTTAATTTCCTTGCAGGAAGCCAAGGGACAGCAGCTGATCCTTTTGTGGTCCTCTTGTGTGCTTATAAGTGTGGGAGGCAATTTAAATGCTTGGAACTTTTCATCTTAATAGCTCTACCAATAGGTATGATTGACTCCATCTTTAATATAGAAACAGGTTAAAAGAAGTAAAAATTTTGCCAAGTTTATGGATTCTACAGTTACAAGACCAGGGTTTTTCTGAATTAAAACCACTTCTGTTTCTATGATAAAGTGGTACGTCCTTGGCAACACCGATTGCGATGTCTCCAAGTTTAGACAATAAAGTATTCATACTACACCTTTGATTGTCAGAGAAATCCATATCAATTGATTTTCTTAAAAATTATGCATGCATTTTGATAAGTTTTTTCCTCTCATTTGTGAACACACAATGCATTGCAATTTCACTAATAAAGTGCTGTTGTTTTTCCTGTTGAAATTATGGAAATTGAATTTCATTGTAAAGTGTATTAAGAAAGATAGATAATTAGAATCACAGAAAAGCTCTTATAGTAACAGATTTTTCAGAGCCATATAAAAATTTTTCTATTACATCTAAATTGTTTATTTCTGATATCTAAATGACATTACAAATGACCAAAATTTCTACTAAAATGCTCCAAGAATTGTACATGATATCTTGTAAATAATTTTGACCATCTAGTAGATTTGGTTAATTTTGCTTAAAAATAAGCCTTTAAATCCAATACTCATAAAAACCAAAAATTTTTAAAAATGAGAACATTTAAACTGATGAAAACAAAAAGTATTATGTCATTATTTCAAGTTCCCATCCTATACAAAATTCAGAACTTGTGTTTGGTTTTTTTTTTAATTTGTGAAGCTGGCCTATTACTTGATTAGAAGTTAATACATTTATTTGTAGCTAAATAAAATGTAGGCCTTTTAAATAGTGGCAATTTAATAGACACATTTTCTATTAGGGCATTTTAGTGAATAAGTATAGGATTAAACTCTATGAAAACAAATCTTTCACTTCTTGTGCATAGTATTTTATGAAGTATTTACCAGAGATATGTTCCAGAGAAACAATCTCATCAGGGATAAATTTCCTATTGTCATTTATTGATCAATCATCATTTTTATTGTTTTGTACTAAGTAGTTCAGGGCTATTATGAAATTTTTCAGTCCCAATGTGGGTATTAGGTACATTCTGTAAAAATATCATGGGCAGAATAGTTACATTGCTTTTTGGCATCACGTACCATTTATAGAGCGTTAGCTGCTGTAACAAATGCGCCTTGTTGAAGTGGTTTAGCACAATAGATATTTACTTCTTGCTCATGGAGTATCATTCTGTGACTACACTCTAGGATGTGTGGTAATGTCAGCATGAACCAGAGCCTAGCAGGGTCAACTCAGGATAATTAGTAACTGGAAATATTAAGAATGTCATTTAAGGCAACCAACTAACAATAGCCAAAACATGGATGATACAAATGTTCTTGACAGTCATTTAAGATATTGACAAGGACATTATTAAATATCTGGTATTTATTGTACTTTGCCCATGATATTAAGATGATGGATTTTCTCCTTCAGAAGAAGCACAAGTATTAAGTTTTAGGGTATGAAAAAAAGAGATCTGTATTTAGAAAGATAACTACTGACATTAAAAAGATTACAAGGAGTTACCAAATTCAGAGGGACAATTTATGAAATTTTTGTAACTTCATACTCTAAGAACAAGGTGAAAGGTGGAAAGCAATAGAGTTGGAGAGCAGAAAAACATTTGAGGAGGTCAGGAAGGAGGGTATATAGAGAACTATAAGGAGCTGACTGGCAGCTACGGATAATAGAGATTAGGAATAAGTTTGTGATTGCAAGATTTCTACCCTGGAGAAATAAGTAGATTTTACTATCAATTCAATGAATAGTGAAGCTTACTATATTATTTTTCCATTTATTCCTAATATTATTTGGACATATTTCTCTATCCAAATTCTCCATTTTCATAAAGTGCTAAAAATAAACATTACTTTTTGCACTAGATTTAGAAAAACAATAGTCAAGTTAATGAGAAATAATTATCTGTGGAAATTTATCCTTTTAAGTTAACTCGTAGACTGCTTATGTTTTGACCTTTAACTTCAAACTCAATCTACCAAACTTTAATGGCAACCATATACAAGTGTTTAGGGTGATGTACACTGATATCTGCAACTTTTTGAAATGGATCAAAACCAAAATTGATGCATTGATAGATATGCATTAAAAAAAACATAACAACCTATTAACAATGTTATAACTTAGGAAATAGATACACTTGGGTAATTAACTTTATGTTTAAAAATTTCCATAATATTTTATTGGGAAAAAATAATCACTCTATCAGGCTTCCATCTGCCCTGCTCTGTTTCCAGCCCCACATGTTTCTGGGAATTGATGATCTTCCTTTAACTCTGAGTGAGCATGCTACCTTGGGTCAATCTTGATATCCTGTTGCCCTGATCCCAGTTACTAATCTCTTAAATATTCACATTATCTACCACAAACCACTTGGAGTCTTTTCCAAGCACGTTTCTTCTAGGGATAGTGGGAGATGGTATTCTCTCACACAGAAGTTTCAAGTTGTAAACTTTAATGCAGGAAATTCCCAAGTTTCATTGAGAAGCCAGAAATGGTAAGTCCAAGAAAGAACCAAAGTCAGCACCTATGGAAACTGAGCCTTATAATGTACTGAGCTATTATGTCTCCTGAGATCTTATGATCTCTATTCAGGTTCCTAAAGTCATTAACACTATCCTGATACCCACAGCCCTGTGGATCCTGTGAACAATTTCAGAGTATTTCTAATGAGTCTCCCTTTGGAAATGTTACTTTGCTCAATCCACTTCAAGCCAAGATTTGACAAATACAACTGCTAATATACACATATATATATACATATGTAGTTATACATATATAGTTACATGTGCGTGTGTGTGTGTATATATATGGTAGTAGGTAGCACTCTAAGATGACCCCAGTGACCCATATCCTTGTATAATCCCCTCCTCTTGAATGTGGAATTAAACCCTGTAACTTGGTTTGAGCCAACTGAATATGCCAAGGTGATGGAAGTCACTTCCTTAATTCCTTACATTATAAAGGACTCTGTCTTCCCAGCCTAAGCAGAGACATTCTCCATCTGGCTCTGAAAAAGCAAACTGCCATGAGGTGAGAGGATCTAAGGGTGCCACTGGCAAGGAACTGTGAGCCACCACTAGTAGCCAAGTGACTCCACTGATAGTCACTGAAAAACTGAAGAGTCCAGTCTTAAAATGTAAGACACTGAATTCTGCAAGATTGGAAGAGGACTCTGAGCTCCTGAAGGGATTGCAGCGTGACTGATGCCTTGGTGGCATCCCCTGCTAAGCTGAGGATGTGCCTATACTCAACTGTGCCTATACTTCTGAGGTAGAAAAACTACGAAAAAAAAAAAGTGTGTGGTTGGGAGCTGCTGAGATTGTGGGAATTTGTTTTCCAGTAAAAGAAAACTACTACAAATTTTAAACACATACCACATGCCAGGTACGATGTTACAAGTTGTATGATGTTACAACTATAAGATAGTTCATTATCTCCTATGACTTATGTAACAATTTTGAATTCTAGTTCTTGTTATAACAACTAGTTAACAGATAATAAATTTCATTAAAAAAAAAACAAAAACAGAGTTTTTAAAAAGGTTTAATTATAATGTCGACACAGCTACATGTGGGGAAGCCCTGATTAGAACTCAAAATAGGCTAGCCCCAAAGCTGATGGGCTACTTTACCTCTGGTGCCTTCCCCAAACCTTTTCCTAATGTATCCACACCATAGTGCCTTAGCACAGGCTATTGCAAAAACCTACCGATGGTTTACTTTTGTGTCATACTCTTCACTGTCTTGCCTTCTGCAAAATCTTCCACCAAATCACCTCACCGCATTGCCTCAAATTCTCTGATAGCTCCCAAATGCCTGTGCAGCAAAGGCCAAGCTAGTTGACAATATATTCAAGGTTTACTGTAATTTGGAAGGAAGTTGAGATGGAATGTGAAGTTGAATGTTTACTGTATTTGCTTCAGTTGGAGGAGAGCTGGCTGGGGGAATGTAAGGGGAGGGGGCTCACAGCATTGCTTCTTTGGGCATAGTAGGGGCAGCTAAGCGGAGGCTGTTTTTGATGTAGGACTAAGATTGAGTAGTACTTGTAAGTGCTCACTAGTGTGCCAGAACAGAGATCATATGGGCTGGGGATTCCCCTTCTGCTGACCACAGAAGGTAAAGGCATAATCTATCAGGAACAGAATGCATGCCATACTCTGTTCATTAGCATTTAAAGAGGATGTTTGGCATCAAACAACAAATACAATACTTGCAAGATCTTGGCAGCAGAATATTTTGTCAGTTAATGACAATCCACAGCTTTTAAGAAAAAGACTAATGCCTCATATGATGTGGAAATTGTTTCATTTTCACTAAGTGAAATGAAACGCAATGAAAACATTGCTCTTCCAGATACCACACTTTTACCATGGCCATCAAACAGAGAAAAATGAATCTTCTCTAAACAGCAGGGAGAGGGGAAGGGATTCAGTTCTAAAGAACTGTCAATTCACAGTAACTTAACAAACCAAATCTAAAAAAACCAAACTGACCAAACCACATAGAAGTAGAAGTCAGGGCAGTTGTGTCATGTAGCTGGCTGACAAGTGCCTAACCAGAAGCAGGGAAGGAATGACTATCCTGCAGATTGGATCACAATATATGATTCAACTGTATTTTGCCCTTTGTCCAATCTATTAGTAACGGGGTTGGTATTTGCCCATATCAGAAACCTGACAATATTCTTCATAGTATGATTTATATACACTAAATTACACACATATTGTGACTTTATTCAATGCTGCCAATTCAAAATTGACATGATTTGAAAATCAACATTAATTTGTAAGATTTGTTGGCTTCAGTGGTACTTGAAAAACAAAATTTAAAGTGATATGATTTTTCTTATTATATATGTATGTATAATTAAAATATTTGACAAATAAAAATTGCATATTTTAGATGTATGATGTGTTATTTTAAAATATATTTACATTGTGAAATGATTATTACAATCCAGCTAATTAATATATTTGCTTTATATTGTTGCCATTTCAAGTGTATTATAAGAACACTTGATATTTAGCAAAGTGTACAATACATTAACTATAGTCACCATGCCAGACATTTTATATGATAATTAAAAATCATATCAATGTGTTGTATATTAAATTAAAATCCAATTAATGTGCATACATGTAAAAATACCTTGCATATATGAAACTCAGTGTTGGTAGGGATGATGTGAAACTGAAGCTCACATATTGCTGGAGAGTTTACATTGATAATAGACTTTTGTGAAAGATAATGCTTTTATGGCTATTATCTATGCCTTTTAATTCAATAACTCTTCTTTTATTCTACAATCAGGAAACTGTAAAAAGATGTATATTTAAACACAAAAACATATACTGTCAATATTATTTGTAATAATCACTTGATGTAAGATTAATATTCCAAAACAGTTGGGAATAATTATTGCATTACATCCATGTGATAGAATATTGTCAAACTATTAGCATAGTATCCTGTGGCTAATGTAATTATGATGATTTATTCATGTATTTATTCAACTAACAATAACATCCTTATATGTACCAGACCTAGGCATTTTGTTGAAAATGCTTCTGATATGTAAGAGGAAGACATATATGTAAAAAACTAAGTTGACTAAATTGTTATATGTGTGTGTGTATGTGTGTATATGTGTATGTATGTGACTTCGGTGCTAACAGTTGAATCCAAGGCCACTTGCATGATAAGCATGTGTTCTACTACTAAACTACACCCCAGTCCTAATATACATGTTTTTGATAAAAGAATGTTCTGAGAATAAGTAGGAGACAAAGTTACCTACAAAGTTACCTGTGGTGGGGGGTGGGTAAGTAGTAATGATGAATTTTATGGAGAAGTCACAGTAAAACTTGAAAATGTTTTTCATGTTGTACAGTGGAAAGGCAAACAAAAAATTCATATAAAATAAAAATAATTACATAAGTTATAGCTGTATCTGTGTCATGGAATTGTGAAGATCTTATTTTTTATTACATTTTCTTCATTATATTTTTCCTGTGCTTTCTGTTCTTTTTGCAATGAATATGCATAATTTTTCCAGCTTTATTAAAGAATGATTGACAAATAAAAATTGCATATTTTATATGTATAATGTGATGTTTTAATGTATGTTTACATTGTGAAATGATTACTACAACCTAGTTAATTAATATATTTGCTTTACATAGTTGCCATTTCAAGTATATGATAAGAACACTTAATTTTTAGCAAAATTCAATTGTACAATACATTAACTATAGTCACAATACCAGATGTTATGGGCTCCAGCACTTATTTATTTTATAACTGAAGGTTTGTACCCTCTGGCCAATATCTCCCATTACCCTCAATTACCCAGCTTTTGGTAATTACCATTCTACTCTCTGTTATGAATTCAATTTTTAAAAAAATTTTTAGATTCTCATATAAGTGAGATCATATAAGTGTGAGATTCTCATATAAGTGTGTCTGGCTTATTCCACTTAATACAATGTCCTCCAGGATCATCTATGCTATTGCAAATGGCAGGATTTCCTTCTCTTTAAGGCTGAATAATATTACACTATATATCATGCACCACACTTTGTTTATCCATTCATTTATCAATGGATAGTTGTTTCCCTATCATAGCTATTGTGCATTGTGCTGCAATGAACATGGGAGTACAGCTATCTCTTCAAGATAGTGATTTTACTTCTCTTGGAAATATACACAGAAGGAGGATTACTGTATCATAAGGTCATTCTATTTCCACTTGTCTAAGGAACCTTCATACTGTTTTCCATAATGTCTGTGCTAAGCATATTTGTTAATTTAAAATATTTAAAGAAATCAATATAAAACCACCAGTTAGATTTTGGGGAGTATACTTGGAACTCATGTTTGTGGCACAGGTGCTGGTTTCTGGCACTCCCAATGCTACTAACACCAGAGGTGCCAAAGAAGGGCTCTGTTTACAAAGGCCTCTGCCACCACACCATGCAGTGGGGTGCTCCAGGTACAAAGTGGTTTTTATATTGCCCTCTTCTCTCATGGAGATACATATGAAAAATATTCCCCATTTTGGCCAAGGATCCTTCTGTCCATGGGATTATAGGTTAATCCTGAAATGTGGCATGGAATGAAATATTTAATCATGTTTTCTTCTACAACCCTTTTAATTTTCCTCAGATGAGTAACTACTCTTCACTTTTACTTAATAAGCATGTGAACAGCACACACACTTCTAAATCTCCCAGAAACATTTAAATTTCAGCACAGGTTCAAGATAGGACTTCCACTTCATTGTTTGAAATGTGAAAGCTAAGAGTGAGGAAAAAACTCACAGGACAATCAGAATAAATCAATGAAGATGTTGAGAAACAAAAATTGTTCAGTAAGAAAAACTAAGATCTTGCTCAGATGCCATATTCATTAGTTAGTTTTCAAGATATTTGTCTTGGCGTATATATTCATTAGCTCTTGGTAGAATCCAAGTGTTTTACTTTTGAGCAACAGTTTGGAAGCAGGCACAATGTGATTGCTCCTGGAAACTAAGAGTCACAAAGTGTTCTTGCCTATAGAAAAGGGCGCCCAGAAAAATAAACAGCCAGAAATGCCAGATCAAATGTAATAAGGAAGAGCTGAAGGTGAAGGACACTTTAACAGGTCTCAATAGGGACAGGAAAACCTCTCTGCGTCTGCGGACACAAGAGGCATGAGGAGAGATGACATTAAAACCCCACCTCACTTTTTGCTATAATACAGTAACTGCTGACCTTATCATCCTGGAAAATTAAATAATCATTCAAAGGGAAGAACAAGGAAATGGTGAACTTTTACTTTTAACTCATAAACTCTCAGATGGTCCTGAGTATCTTTGCCTAATTCAAATTATATGTACTGAGATTGAGAAACTACCCTGAATCAAACACTGCACCAGAAAGTACTCTGTAGTCAGATCAGGGAGACAAACATGCAGACAAATAATTACACTACAACTTGATAAATGCTATTGAGTGATAATATTATAAAGTGAGTGGGGATAAGAGAAAAAAGAACACTCCCGCACCCCGGGGAGATAGACTGCATACCAGACAGGACACTTAACCTGTGTCACAAGAAATAATTTGAAGTTTACGAAGGAAAGAAGATAGTAAAGGGCCTGCCCGGCAGAGAGAAGATCATGAACAAAGGCACACAAAGCATGAAAATGATGATACTTCTTATTAAAAGTATGAGCAATTGGATCATAAGTTGAGTACAGCACAGTGCATGATTGGATAGGAGATAATTTTCTGAGGCAAACGTAGCTGTGTTAACTCAAACTGGACTAGCCCAGCACAAGAAAAGAAGAAAATCCGCAGAGCAATCCTGCTTATTTCATAGATGAAACAACCAGAAAAAGATACCAGCACATCAAACTCAGTAGTATATTAGAAAAAGACCACACCATTAATAGACCCTCTGTGGAGAAGATTACAGAACTGAGAAAACTAGCTTGCAAATTATTTAAAAAAATCATAATCACATCTCTAATACCTTCTTAATGGTTATAGAATATTAGATATTATTGTCAAGTTTTAAACATTACAAAAACACCTAAATTATGAAACAAATTTCTATGTAATTCTTCCTACCAGAGACTGACACAGGCAACTTCATGTTTCTTTTTATGCACAACAAAAAAAAAATTTTATCTTTGTGTACTGAATGGGATCAGCATAATTTATATTTTTCTTTTGTGAAAATGTGGCACAACATTTAGGTCTCTATCTTTAGAGAACTGTAAAAATATTACAATAGGAAAAAATCACTACAAGCGAATTATCTGATCCAAAGAAATATTAGTAGACCAAAAAAATTCACCTTAAACATATATTAAATTCTTCCCATCTTGTTAATGCAGAGTATTATCAGTCTTTAAAATATTTTAATAGATCTATAAAGTATCTTTTCACTGGCTCATTTTCTCCATTTTGATTGCTAGTGAAGGTAACCATATTTTCATGTATTAATTTAATGGCCTTTTCATGGCCTTGTTTATTTTGGTTCTCTGGAGTAGATGTTCTCATTGATTGATAGAAGCACTCTATATGTTGTGCTTTCATATTTATTGAGAGTCTAATATGTGTCAACAACTCCTCTAGATATGGGGGATAGGGTGGATGGGTAGTCCTGACCCCAGAGAGTTTACATTCTATGGGGGGTGGCAGTAAATAAAGAAAAAAATGTGTTTATAATAGAAATACTTCATAAAAATTAATCACAAAGGGTAATGAGAAATGCTATTTTAGAAGAAGGGTCAGGAAACATCTATCCAATGAGATGAGATGCTAGCAGATTGAAAAGTGAGGCAGTAGACCATGTGGCCATCTCTGTCAGACCATTTTAAGCAGAGGAAACACTACACAAAGACAAGTGGCTTAATGATATATTTGAACTTATTTTACTTATGAATTAATTAATTGACCAAGTTGTGATGGTTAATCTTGATTCTAAACTAAATGGAATTGAGAGAAGTCTAGGAAATTAACAAAGCACACTTCTGACTGTGTCTATGAGGGTTGTTTTAGTCAGGTTTTTCGCTGCTGTGACTAGAGGACCTGACCAGCACAATTGTAGAGGAGTAAAGATTTATTCAAGGGCTCATGGTTTCAGAGGTTTTAGTCCATAGAAGGCTAGCTTCATTCCTCAGGGGTAGAGGTGAGGCAGAATACCATGGCGGGAGAGAGTGGCAGAAGGAAGCTGCTCACATCATGATCAGAAGCAGAGAGAAAGAGATACTCCACTGGCCAGATACAAAATATATACCCCATAACCATGTCCCCATTGAACCACTTCCTCCAGCCACACCCCACCTGCCTCCAGTCACCATTCAGTTAATCCCATAAGGGATCCATTCACGGATTAGATTAACATTATAGCCCGATCATTTCTCTTCCAAACCTTCTTGCATTGTCTCACATGTGAGCTTTTGGGAGACACCACATCTAAACCATAACAAGGGTGTTTCCAGGGATAATTGGCATGTGGGTCAAAGAACTTTGGGGGAAATACCTCCTCTGAATTTGGGCAGCATCGTCCAGTAAGGTGATGGCTCCAATGGAACAAAAAGTGGAAGAAAGAGGAAACTAGGCAATGTGTGCAATCTGGATTCTTCTTGAGCTGGTGTGCTTTTTGCTTCTGTCATTGCCATGGTCACCAGATTCCAGTTTCTTCAGCCTGGAAACATGGACTCACCAGTGATTCTCCAAGGACCGTCCAGACCTTCAGTCTTGGCTTCCTGCTTCTTAGACTTACCAACTACTGGTTTCCCTGGTTCTCCAGTTTGCAGGTGGCCATTGTGGGAGTATTCAGGTTTGAATCATGTAAGTCAACATAATAAATCCCTTCTTTATAATTCTACACATACACCCTATATATCTATATCTATCTATCTATACAAAATCTTTATCTATATCATCTATAGTTGTATTTTCTCTGGGTTCTGTTCATCTGAAAAGCCCTGAATAATACACAAGGCTTCATTTCCCTTAAGATAAGAAAGTAGCAAATTTACATTCTTTTTGTATTACAGTAAGATGTGTTGAAAATTTTAGAAGCAGATTATTACTAATTTTGTCTATTTCAAGGTTCTTTTCATAATATATTATACTTCCCATGTGTATTTACCATGGCATCAGTTATTTCTCAGGGTTTAGAATATTTTACTGTTCCATAAGCTTACTGATTGGCTTTCTTCTATTTTGAAAATTTTATCATGATATAGCTTTCATTTGGCTGTAATATGTCCTTGAAGATTTTTTAAAAATACGCCTTTAAAATTATTTGTGCCTCCATTATTGAGACTTTTATATCTAAAGTTTTACATGGTCCTTCAGTGCAGGAAATGAATTTCTACTCATGTCTTTCTTTCTCATGTTTCATCTATTATCTATGTCTTATCTTTTCTCTTATAATTTGAAAATCAATACTTTTTTACTCTATGCTCCAATATAATTTCTTTCTGAAGCTGGATTTTAAGATCAGTAATTCTGATTTGGACCACACCCATTCATTATCCCTCCATTTCTCTCAGGGGGTTACTTTGTGTTTCTGATACTGCAAAGTCTTTCCTTTCTGTATTTTGATTTGTTCCCTTCTATGGCAGTCTGGATCTAATAGATATAATTTTTAATGCCATTATCTTTCAATTGTCAATGAGATTGAACAGTAGACATTTCAACTTCTCTTCTACCTCCTCCATTTTAATGTCAATGGGACACACATGATCTATCTGCACAGATCATTCCCCTCCTTGTAGTTTCTGACTCCTATCATAAATCCAACGCACCTTCATTGAGTGATTATAGTGATAAATATTGCCAATCATTACTGGTAGAGGTTGTATAGCCCATTTGGTAAGACTGCCTGGGTTTTAATGGAAGATCCTTACTTACTGTCTGGATAATGTACCTCTCTTTTCTCATTTATAAAATAAAATTACTAATAGTGCCAAATTCATGGAGTCATCATAATAATTAAACATATAGAACAATGAGCCAGTGCTTGGTAGAGAGTAAGCACACAAATAATACTAATTCTCATTACATTTAATGGTGTCCTTAGTAGTCCCCTATTCTCTGTTATGTAGGTCTGTCTGTAGGGATTTCTGACTATTTGAAATTATCAAGTAGATAGCAAATAAAGATAATTCTTCCAAAGATGTTGGTGGTGAATGAATTAGAAGACCTATTTTCCTACACGGAAGTAAATTTGTTGTTAGGGAAGAGTTTCAAGAGAAGTCTCAAGTCCCAATGTGCTAGGAGGAATCAGCTCAGCCTTGGTCTTCAATTGAAGAGAGCCCAATGGTTTGTATGTTTTTCATGTGGCCTGGCAGGAGAGTGGGGCTAGGTCTTCTTCCAGCTGCACTGATTTGGATCAGTTCAGCTCAGCAGCCTGGTTCTCCTTGAGCAAGACTGACTGTTGGAGGGGTAGTAGCCCTAATCACAGGATCCAGAATAATAACCAGGGCATACATATCTGAGTGTACCTAATGACAAAGAAGTCTGTTTTCCTCTCCTGGTGTCTCAAGCAGGGATTGACTGCAGGCAAGAGGCCACTATGGTCTACCTGGGCCACTCTTCTGACCCAATGAAAATGTTAAACAGGGAGGTAATCAGCTAAAACTCCACACTGGGTTCCATTTGTGAAATGAAATATCCCTTTATGTTTTTTGAGGAACCTTAACAGAAAACTGGGGAAGAAAGAATATGTTGAATCACGTACAAAGCTCAACATTTTCCATTAAAAATTTTTGAAAAGGAAAGTCCTGTGAGCAGAATTATGGGTTTTAGAAAAATTACTCTGGCATCTACATGGAAAGTGGATTGGCTTGCTTTCTCCTTCTTTCACCAGCTACAGTCCAATTTCTAAATAGCCACAAGGATTATTTGTGTGAAACCACAAATCTGCTAAAATAATTTCCTTTATAAAAATGCTTCAGATGGAGAAACAATACTGGCCATGGGAATAATTAAAGCTAGCTAAAGTTCTAAATCTATGGTGCTAGTGGTTGGGTAAATTAATCACATTGAGAAATGCTGGACCTGTAGAAATAATAGTACTTGAAGAATTTATTTTAGAAAGTATGAGTCATTCATGAATATAATGAAGAAAATTCAAACCCTTACTATTTAGATGGTTGTTTTAAAAAGAGGTTAAAATAAGATTAGGTGCCTTCAAGTAACTCATGATAGATATCATGGAAGAGACATGGGATCAAGTAAATATAGTACTAAGGATGATTTCATTATGGAAATATGTACATACTATTGTGGGAGCCACATCATTGGATAATAACTTATCCTCCATGGGGAGAGTCAGAGAGGACTTAATAAAGTAAACTGTTTGGGGAATGCGTTTGAAGAAACAGTAAGAGTATGTGAAGCAGGTGGAGAGAGAAATGATATTCCATTCAGTCAGAAGAGAATGTGCCAGTGAAAGAAAAGACATAAGTATTCAGGGAGTTGTTTACATGGATGGACTACAAAGGTACATTTTGGGAAGAGTTAGAAGATCAAGTTGTAAAGTTAGCAAAGAACGTATTATGAAAGTTATTTAATTTGAACTTAGCAGTCAAAACAATAATTAAAAGATTTTAAAATATAGAGCTGACATGATTAAGGGCAGCATGGATGTGAGAAAGTGAAGGAAAGAAGTATAAAAATCAGTTAGGAGACATTTATTCTGAGTCAACGGGAATACTGCCCTACCAAAAGGCTAGGCTAAAATAACCATAAACTTATAATATCAAATGCATTTTATCAAATTCCTCAAGCTGGGTATTAGCAACTACAACACACTTCAAAATATTCTCTAGTAATTAGCAAGAGTTGCTTAAGGGACATTTCCCATGTGCTCATAAGCCAGCCTCTCAGCTTCCCTCACTACTTCACTGTTTCTTTGTTCTGACGCCAGCAATTTTTTAGCTGTGCCCTATGATGCCCCATTTCTGCTCCTGTTGTGGTACCTCATGTTAGAACACAGGTGCTCATGTGAGAAGACTGGTACTCATGCCAAAGAGGCTGCATCTGGACATTCTCCAAACCATTGACACTGAATGCCAGAGAAGTGGTGTGTTCTTTACAAAGTGGATGAGTATAGTGTTTTCTCTAACTCTGTCCATAATCTGTCACTTAGCCCAGAAACACCTCTTTTTGTATTCAAAATTTTACAAAGTTTCTCAGACTATTTCATTTTTTATCTTTTCTTAACTATCTCACCAAATGCTAGTTCAGATCTGCATGACTCCTAAAGGCTCTTGTGCTATTTATTTATTTATTTATTTAGGGGACCAGAGATTGAACTCAGGGGCACTTGGCCACTGAGCCACATCCCAGCCATATTTTGTGTTTTATTTAGAGACAGGGTCTCACTGAGTTGCTTAGTGCCTTGCTTTTGCTGAGGCTGGCTTTGAACTCATGATTCTCTTGCCTCAGCCTCTGAGCCACTGGGATTACAGGCATGCACCACCGTGCCTGGCTTTCTGTGTTATTTAGAAGGTGGTGGAACCTTTAAGAGGTGGGACTTCATAGGAGATCTTTGGGTCATTGGGAATGTGCCCATGGTAGGGATAGAAGGAACCCATCCCTTTCTTTCTCTCTTTCACTTTCTGTCCATGAGAAGAGTGGTTTTGTTCCACTACATGCTCATACCAAGATATGCTCTCTCCTCTCTGCCACCAGAAGCCGAAAAGCAATCGATCCACCCTGTCATGGACAAAGACTTCCCAAACTGTAAGCCAAAGTAAACCACTTTATAAGCTGATTATCTCATGGTTATCTCAGGTATTTGTTATAGTGATTGAAATTTGACTGGCAACACTGAATTTCTTATAAGAAACTTCTGTCCTAATCCCTCTAATCATAGATTCTTAAACATAGACTTCTAAGAATCTATAGGGACATCATGTTTATTTTATAGTACTCTCTTCTCAGCCTCAAAGCATCTTTATAAAATAAAATTGGTTTACCTGTGGTATTTTCTCTTTTTAAAACTTAATTTTTTTTTTTAGTTATGTGAAGCTAAACAGCTCCATAGGGTAGGAATCCCAATGGACAACAGTAAGGATCTCAATCACCTACAATGAACAGGAATCTCAAATATAATAGCTTGAAATGATGAGAGTTGTTTTCTCTGCAATAACAGGAAGTCTGGAGACTGGTGATCCAGAGCAGGTAGGTGACTCAGTAATCATCTGTGATCCAGGTTTTCTCCATCAATGTGTATAACTTTGTCCCTATGTTTGTTACTTTTTGATCAGGAGAGAGATATGGCACTTAGAGACACTAGTTTTGGATAACAGACAGGAAAAAGATAGAAAGATCAAAAAGTCTTTTCTTGGAAAGTGTTGTGTTTTATTCTAGAAGGGAGTTCTGCCTACAAGATTTCTTCCTCTGCCTCCTTGGCCATAATTCAATCCCTTGGTTACTCCTGCAAAAAGGTGGTCAGAAAAATTGAGTGCTTACCTTTTGAGACTGCAACAACAAAAGTTATGAGAGAAGATGGTTGTAAATGAGCGTTGACTGGGTCTACTTCTTGTGCAATACCTACATATAAGACAACAAAAATTCTTTTTTGGAGAGACATGAATTTTAAAAAATCAAGACTGAGGTTGGGTTTACAAGACATCCAATTGAATTAGAATTTCAGATAAGCAACAGATACATATTTTTAGTATATAAGCATATCCCATGCAATACTTTGGACACAAGCATACTAACATATTATTTGTTGTTTATCTAAAATTCAAATTTACCTAGGTATCAGGTATTTTCTTTGCTAAATCTGGCAACCTAAAATGAGATCTTCCATTTTGGGTTATCAAATTGTCTGATAAGTTAGGTAAAATTTGTAGACCCCAACTTATAAAAGAATAGTGTAATTTAGTTGTCATGTGCTGTATTAGTTTCTATTTTGTTGCAGGGACACCTACATAGCCACCTTCTGGACCCCTCCCTGAGACGGCCTGGCCTAACGGGCTATAACTCTGGTCGTTATCTTCACTGAAGTGCCTGGAGAGTATTTTTTGACCTCTCAATCCAAACAGCAGATTGTCAACCCACAATACACAAATGCACACACACACCAAATGAACAAACACAAAAATACCACAACCCCATGTATCCCTCTCTGTCCTTCCTGGTAGGTTTTAAAGTAGCAGGAGACAGCAATAAAGTCTGAATCAGTTTAACTGACAGAAGTTAAATATGTCTGTGCTTTCAGTTTATGAGCACCCTTAAACCAGAAATTCATTCTTTGACTAAACTAAGAACATTCATAGTCATCATTTCCTCAAATGTTTTTTACTTAATTTTGAGTAACTGAAACTCACTCAAGTGCTCCCCTCCCCAACAAAGGAAGAGTGCCCACCAAATGTTCCTTCAAGTCCCTAATGGTTACAAAGACAGAACACTCCTCAAAGTTTTGAGACAGAATTTCTCTAGGATTCTACATTCCCTTCGTGGTTGTATGACTCCCTCCATCCCCAGTCTCTGCCCAGAGAGGACTTCTGCCACCCAGAGTGTGAATGGATTACTCAATCCAGAATTGATGGCTGGCTGCCTATTTCCACTCCTTTTCCTTATTACCAATGTAATCTGATTACATAGTTCCTCAGAGGGGGAAAATATCCATCATCTTTATGACAGGAAATATGTGAAGAGAAAGAGGACTGACTTGTATCTGTGGGAGATGGACATGCAACAGTATCTAAAGGGATAATGATGGAGAGACCAAGGTTCTTATTAGGAGTTATAGTAAGAAACATCCTCTGCTCATTGTAATACTTACGAGTTAGGAGCATCTTCCCTCAATGAGTCATGAGGGTACACAGTTAATTTCCAGGAACCAGGATTATATAGCTTATACCAGGGTCCTGAACCTGAAGTACAGCTACAACCCTAAAGCCACACAGGGGAGACTAAGCCTGACTTCCTCCATCCTGAACACCTCTGCCCTCCTGAAAGAGCTGGCATTGCCACAGTGGTATCACCACTGCAGTAGAGGGAATGGCTCTGGGCTGTGATGAATCATATCCAAATTAAAAATCCAGGTTTAGTTATTTACTCTTCTCAGTATATTTTCCTTACAATGTCATATAAACATAATAGGTTTCTAAAATGATTTCCTCTCTGTATTTGTTAGGCTATAAAATGGTTAGATTTATAAATTTATGTTTGTGTACAAAGGAAAATATATTTCTATTGAATAGATCTGTTAAGGTCAAATTATTAAATAAAATTTTGTACATATTTAAAATTTTTGATCTATAATGGTGATAATGTATGAGAGGGCTTGTTTCCTGATATTTTTACCAAAATTGAGTATTACTTACATTTTTAATTTTTGCTAGTCTCATGGATCAAAAACTGTCATTTAAAGATTTTAATTTTAGTTTCTCAGATTACTAGTGATGTTAAGCATCTTTTCTATATTTATTGTAACATAAATATTTCCTACAAATTATCATTTCTTAATTTTGTCCATTTATCAATTATATTGTTTGTCATTTGTGTCCACCTCCAGAAACAATTTGTGTTATTTGTTATCCATAGTTATTTTCAAAAATTTGCTATAGGTAATACTGAATTTAAACCATTTGACATAAATCTCTGAATCTTGTAGATAATACTGTCTCTAGCATCCTTCTAATAAGGTGACCATACCAAGAACTTGTGGAGAAGACTACTAGAGTTAATTATTCTAATCACTCTCATTGTCTCTTTCCTCCTCTGCTGCCACATTTGTAAAAAGGAAGAAGGAAGTGCAGATAAAATAGCAAACATGAAAACGTGAATGGGAAGACAATAATTATAGGACCTGGGAGATATGGATATGATAACAGTCCTTTACTCATCCATAATACAACCCAAACCTATTTAATATAAACTTACACTAAATGTAGTCATCTGATACAGTTTATGAAAATCAAACATATTAAAATATTTTATTGTAGGCTCAGTGGTACATGCTTGTAATCCCAGAAGCTCAGGAGGCTGAGGGAGAAGAATTGTGAATTCAAAGCCAGCCTCAGCAAAAGCAAGGGGCTAAGCAACTCAATGAGACCCTGTCTCTAAATAAAGTACAAAACAGGGTTGTGGATGTGGCTCAGTGGTCCAGTTCCCCTGAGTTCAATTCCTGGTACCAAGATAAAGAAAGAAAGAAAGAAAGAAAGAAAGCTAGCTAGCTATACGCACACACACATGTATATATATGTAATTAAAAATATAAATTCAGAGGAATTCTTCTGAATTTAGAGATGTGTGTGCATAGAAAATCGCAAACAAATTGAATTTACTGGAGTAACTTTAGCAATAGATGTACACCTATTCTGTAATGACATGTAGAATTAAATACATATATTTTCAAAGTTAGGATATATTTTTACCACAAGTAAATTGGTTAAAAGTGGGTACATTCTTTTGTTGTCCTTTCAACAATACTTCTAAATGTCAAGTTAAATTGTGTATATTTTCTGTGTGGACTCCTGGTCTTGAGAAAAAAATTTTTTCATTCTTTTCTCCTAAAATATTCATGCAGATACTCTCTTGAGTTTCATGCACTTGATTGTTTTCTATTCATTTTTTAATGCCACATACCATGTTCCTGATACTCAGATTCCATCATGAAGGCCTTATCTCCTGAGTGATTCTCAACATTCTGTCAATGTCCTCACATCTGCTCATAGGTAACCAGTCTAAACTGTGTATTCATGATTTCAAGGAAATGTTCTAGTTTGAAAATAAAATATTGTGTCTTATATGTAGGAAGTTTTGCAGATGATGTGTTTAATCATGGCACCCATGGGTGAGTCTCATGTCAGCATGACAGTCCCAGTGGGCATGCCTGAATGTGTCCTGGACCTCTGCATGTGAATTGGAAGACCAGCTCCACTCCTTTGTTCACTCTTATGGGCCCAAGGGTAGGCAGATAGGAAATCATTAGGATTGCAAAGCAAATTTTAAGTAAAGGATGGGAGATATCTAGATAATAATAGTAATCAGCGATTGATTCTACCATGTAGGTTTTAAGAGAGAGAATAATTTTTAGGATGAAGAAGTTTCCAAAGAAATAATTTGCTGAAGTTCCCAGAAACTCAATGATGTTCAAGCCAGGAGTCAAATCTCTGCTGTTTCAGGGCCTCTCATGAATTCTGTCACTTAAGAGAATTTGGGAAGATAAAAATTCATCTCAGTCCTGATTTTCACTTGAAATGAACATATTGCAAAATTTTAGGGGAAAGAACCACTAAAATAATCTGTATGCCAAACTTTAAGAGATCCAGATGTGCTAGAAATCTCAAATTACAAAACAGATTAATTAGGGGATTTTGTTTTCATGTTAATAGCAAGATGATAGAACCAAAAAGACCTGGGGATGAAAAGGTTTGAGCAGTGATTTAGCACACCTGGATCAGAGCATCTCCACTGTGAATCAGACTTTCCTGGGGAAATGAATCTACAGAGACTATAGTCTTGTGAGCTCCTCTTCACATCTGCTCACTGTTCTCTTTCAGAAATAATTATATTCTCCTATCTCTGTTGAAAGACCAAATTGGTTTTGTTTATTTATTATCATTATATTTAGTAATTAATTTCATTCAACAGATATTTATTGTGCCACTACTATGTGTCGAACAGTATTTGAGTAGGTATCAATGAGTTAATTGTTTTTCTTTAATATCATGTTAACCTAATATTTTGCATCATGCTGAAAACTGAATCAATTTACTTCACAATAAATGCAGGAAAATATAAAGAAGCAAAAAATATTCCCACTCCCTCCTCTAATCACGAAAATGTCTGTAATGAAAATCAAGATAGTTCTTCTTTCTTCCATTCTTACCAACCCATTTATACCATATAGTTGTATGAATTTTTAAATGACAAAAGAAGAATGAAGAGGGGAATTGGAATTATTCTCTAAACAATGTTTCATGTACTTAGATGCCTCTAAATACAACCTAGGTTACAAAAACCAAAAATAGTCAATGATTACTAATTTCTTTTCCTCCTATGTTTTCAGGACCATCAATGCCATGAACAACCTGATAGTGAAGGTGATCCAAAATAACAGATACACCCTGTTGGGGCCATCATTTACAAAGCATAGACATAGCCTGGTATGAAATATGAGCAAATGGTCCTCTCTTTCTTTTATGTTGCACATTAGAAAAATCTTCAGAACAAGTGTTGGAAAGAGGTAACTTAGGGAATCATTTAGTGGGCTTCTCTGATCACGGCCCTAGACCAATTTAAAGTCAAGTAAGGGTGAAGAAGTTAGATTAGAAACCTGATTCTGCAACTGTCATCCATCCAAAACACAAATGAAGTAATGAAACCCAGGTGGCCACATAAGAAACTTAAAATCTCTATTGACTAAAAGAAAATGGAGAAATATTGGTTGGTAAAAGCAATGTTTTAACCAGCCCAAAGCTTTTGCTCAGGGAAAAAAGGAGAAGCAGCCATTTAAAATGGTACTTTGTGTTAGTAAGTTTATTAAATAGGAAGACTGGCAATCTTGGGTAAAAGTAGACTGTCCATCCAATTAAATTACAGAATATTAAAAAGGTCAAAGCAATATAGAAGTCCTCTAATTCATAGAAAACACTAAAATTCTGATTTCTCATACTCCTGACAAAGATTGCAATTGCAATTTGAAAAGGGTAAAATATTTATCTAGTCCTTTGGCAAAGATTGAAATGAGAATGTGACTGGTCACAAATGTAACCTCACAAATGTAATGTGAAAACTAATTTTTTAAAAAGTCTGAACCAATATACCTATTTCTTTTGTCTTCGTAAGAAGGATTACAAGATGGTTATAACAAAATCATTTAAAAATCTTTTAATATATAATTAGTCATTATCCTCATGTATAAAATTACATTACTTATCTAAAGTCTCCATGAGCTTCTGTATCTCTTAAGCATTAATTCTTCATCAATGCCATAGATCATTTTGTGGTTTTCTGTTAATATTTAGTTTACTTCATATGTTGTTAAAGATATTCAAGAATGAGAGCCCCGTACATGCATTATAGCTTTGTAAAGGATATGGGATATAAACTGCAATGTGTGCACAATAATGCTATGACTTTGTTTGTAATAAACATTTAAAATGACCGACTTTCTCATAAATACACTAAGTAGGATGATCTATGAGATTTCTAATTTATTCTCGTTTAAAATTTAACCATGCTTTTTTAAAGCATATCAATTTTGTTAATACCATGTAATTAAAACATGTCAGTGCACAGCAAGTTTTAGTCTAAATTAATGACTATGAGAATTATTTTAATTAAATAACCAATTATAGAAAAATCGCAAGCATGAGAGCTGACATTTAAATGAATTTCATTTAAATTGCTTCTTAACATTGTCCCATCTAGGACACTAATGCAAAATGAACTATTGTATCAACTTAGATTATCACTATTTTTGTATGCACATAATGTATTCATATTCAATCACTGGAACTGAGTAGAATATTTGGTATTGATCTAAAACTTCTATTAATAAAAACACAACAGAATGAGCTAAAGTAAAAACAAACCATCTTTCTTTTTTCCTGCTTTCTTTTTTAAGAATATGAGCTGCTGAATATTATTATAATTCTCACAGGAAATAATGTTTATTTGGGAATAGTACCTATTTAAATCAGGAGGATCTGAGATCCATATATGATTTAAATTCCCTGCACACAGTGGGGCTCCATAAATGCTGGTTATCAGTGACAATGTCTATATTTCTTTGTTTTCTTCCTTTCTGTTTCAAAAATGCTAGCATAGCATATGGCTTCTCCCTTATGAATTGGACAATTTGAGACTTACCAAATGAGGAGGTTACTTGTTCTGTGACAGCCTAGCTGGATATCTCTCCATATGTTTGCTTCTATACAGCTCAAACACTCCATTGTCATTCTTTCTACTTAAAGACATTCTTGTTACTATTTTATTTAATTAAATGTTTGTTATTCAAGTGATAGTCATTCTTCCATAAAAAAATGGATTTTTTAAATATAAACACCCTATCATAATATCCCCCACTAAACACCTTGACCTTTGTAATAGTATTTCTGAGACAAGAGAAGAATGTCTAAAAAAAATGCAAATTTAATGCAACAGTGCCTTAATTTATTGTACAATGCAAGTATGAAAGGAACTGCAGAAAGAGTTAAAAATTTTGTCCATATATAAAATGAAGTTGAACATATTTTGATTCATTATCAAACTATCAGTAAAATTTTAAAGGGAGTATTTTATCTGTATATACTCATTATTCCTTTGTTTGCTGCCATATCATACAGTTTGAGACAGAACTTGGAGTCTAAATGGACCATTACTGGCTTTTAGTTTATTTTTTTCTAACACAAGTTTTACACATATCTTTGGGGAAAATCTTATTTATTTAGTAGTTTGCAACCTATAACAAAAGGAGCTTTCTGCGTGTTTGCTAGAAAATGAAGCAACCGTATTTAGATTTGACTAGTTAATTGTTCTTCATTGGAATGCACTAGGGTATGTAGTTTAATTATTATGTTCACATTTGCACACTTCACTTTTTTCATCATCAAAAATTATTTAATATCAGGAAAATGAGAACGTTTTCCTACATATTTCATCTTGCTATCACTTTAAAAATAAAGAGGAAAAGAAAAGGCTACTGCATTTGTTGTTCATTGATTAACCAGTAATGTTATGTATAAATAATGTATCTGACAGTAGGGCAGCCCACTTGGGACATTATGCCATTTACTACAAAATAGGATGCAACATACAACTGAGCAGTGAGAACAAATTAAACATCTTTCCTTGGTAACTTTAGCATTTTTATTAGGTGATAAACATCACAGTGAGAGGAAAGCAGATGTAGTTATTTCAGTAATATTAACCTTAATCGAAAGCTAACTTGACATATAGCATAATACTTTTGCATTATAAAATTTTGTCCAATAACAATGGAAACCAAATTTTCCAAGGTCATTATGAGATGATATGTGTAAAAATTAATGACTATCTTGTGTAAAATTTCATCTATAGCTATTGAATTATATTATTAATATTGATGGAAAAAATTTTAAACATAAATCTAGTGTCTTATAAGCATGAAAAATGCCCAAGTATTTCCAGTGTTGTCTTTCTCTTGCCTTAACAAATGTGTCCTGTAGTTATGTGACTGTGTGTGAATTTGGTCTTTTGAGACTGTGTAATATAATTTTTAAACTCTTTTAAAAGCAACTGAATAGTGAATAAAATTGAGAACAATTATATAACTAGCAATCAACATTCATTTCCCATTCTTTGTTTTATTCCATCATTTATTCATGGGGATGTAGAGATGAAAACCCAGTCTTTGACAGAATTAACAATTGAGTAGTAACAACCACTAAAGTTCATTTAATATGTAGGATGTGCTGTTATAAGAGATTTGTCCTTCCTTTTCATTCAAAAATATTTATTGTGTTCTTATTTTGCAACAGGCCCTATTCTAGAAGCTTCAGTACACAGAAGTAAACAAAACAAAGATTCTGCCTCACAGCATTCGTACATTCTAACAGGGAGAAATAGTCTGTAAACATTAAAAATGCCAGGCATGGTAGCATACACCTGTAATCCCAGCATCTCAGAAGGCTGAGGTAGGAGGATCATAAATTCAAAGCTAGCCTCAGCAACTTAGGGAGGCCCTAAGCAACTTAGTAAGACTCTTTGTCTAAATAAAATTTAAAAAGACCCGAGGATGTGGCTCAGTGGTTAAGTACCCCTGGGTTCAATGATCTCTAGTATAAAAAAAAGTAAAATAAACATAATAAAAACATGCACTATTGCACATTATGAGGGTGAGAGCCACAAAATAAGAAAAAGAATATGGAAGAAGATAAAGAGGGTGGGGATGGATGTTGGTAAGAGTGGTTGTCAGGGTAGGCCTCATTGAGGAGGACATTTGAGTAAAAGTTGAAGAAGGTGAGAGTTAGCCTTAACTGTAAGGAATGCAAAGAATAAGCAACCAATGTAATGTTTCTGTTATGGTTTCAATGATATATCCCCCCCAAACTCCTGTTAATGGAGGAATATTCAGAAGTGAGATGATTGATTATGAGAATCGTAACCTATTCAGTCTATCCCTGTTTGAAAGGACTGACTGGGTGGTACCTGTAGGCAGATGGGCATGAATGGAGGAGGTGGGTCACTGGGGACATTCCTTGGAAGGGCTATTCTTCCTACAGAATCTTCCCCGCCCCCTCTCTTTCTCTCTCTCCCTCCTTCCTGATCTGCCCCTGAACTGAGCAATTTTTCTGTTGGACCTTCCCCCATGATGTGTTATCTCCTCTTGGGCCCAGAGCTGTAAAGTTGACTGTATATGGACTGAGACCTCTGAAGCCATGAGCCCCCAAATAAACTTTTTCTACTCCAATTTGTTCCTGTTGGGTATTTGGGTCACAGCAATAAAAAGGTTGACTAAAACAGTTCCTAAATTGGGATTCTGACATGTTTGAGGAACTGTAAGGAAGCCAATGTGTCTGGAACAGAGTAAGTGAGGTCGGAGGAGAATACTGAGAAGAGATGGAATGCCAGATCTTCTAGGGCTATTATAAGGAATTATAATTACAATTAATAGACCATTGTAAGGAATTTGTTTTTTGTAACATATGTAGTACTAGTGTTGTGAACTTGGGATGGACAGGATCTTAGGTAGCTTGATAGGATCATTCTGTTTTCCATACTGAGAATTTGCTGTTGGAGATCAAAGGTATATTAATCTATTTGAGTTGCCACACATAGTATCATGGACTGGATGGTTTAAATTAGAAATTTATTTTCTCATAGTTTCAAAGGCTAGAAGTCCAATATCAAATGCTGGCAGGATTGGTTTCTGGTGAGGCCTCTCTTCTTGATTAGCTGATGTCTGCCTTCCCACTGTGCCCTCTCATGGTGGTCTTTCTTCTTTGTGTTCACTTGTGTTTTCTTCTTATAAGGACACCAGTCCTCCTGGATTATGGACCCATCCTGATCACCTCGTTTAATTTTATTTACCTCATTAAAAGGCCCAATCTCAAGTGCTTCACTGTGGGAGTTTGGACTTCAACATATGATATTGGCAGGGGCATAATTCAGTCCATGACAAAGAGTAAAGGAAAGAAGACAGCTAGAAGACAATCACAGAAAATTGGGCAAGAAGTAATGGTGACTCAAATCACAATGATGGTAGTGGTGGAGGTAAAAAGTCATTGAATTCTAGAAATATTTTGACAATAGATCAGAGACAATTTTCTGAATCATTAGAAGTAAGAAAATTAAGGGAAGGATAACTCCAAGGTTTTAGGCCTGAATAACTAGAAGAATGGAGTTGCCATCACCAGAGGTGAATTCAACTGCTGCTAAAAGAACAAATGTGGGGCAAGAAGGGATCAGGATTTCAGAATTGGACCTATGAAGCTTGAGATTTCTATTGTATATGGTCAAGTGGAAATGTCAAGAAATCTGTTGGATCTATCAGTTTGGGGAGGTGTAGAATAGAAACAGAACTTGAGAGTTTGGCATATAGGTGATATTTGAAGCCATAGGCTAGAGGTAATATAAGAGTATGTGAAGATGAAGAAGAGATGAGTCCAAATCCCTGTGCTCTACCCTTAAGAGGCCTAAGGAAGGAAAAGGGCCAGCAAAGGAGGCTAAAAAAGGCAAGAGATCAGCAGAGTGGAAGGAAAACCAGTTAAGTGTGCAGAAAGCCAATAAGAGAGAGTGTATCAAGGTAGAGGGGATGTTCACTGCTGCCTAATGCTTTGACCAGTTCAGAGAGATAAAGGATTGGGGATTGACCACTGGATTTAGCATCAGGTCTTTCACCAGGTCAGTTTTACTAGATGAAATTCACATTGGAGAGAGTTTAATGGGGTATGGAAGGAGAGGGATTAGAAAAAATAAAAAAACACAACTTTTTTCAGAGTCTTACATCAAAAAGGAAGAGAAAAAAATGGATGGCCTCCAGGGTCAGGGAAAATCAAGAATACAGTATATTTTTAGAATAAAGAAAAGCACTTCAGGATATTCATTTGCTGATGGGAAGAATCCAAGTAGGAAATAAAACATTAATGCTGAAGGAAAGAGAAAGGATTACTAGAGTGTTCTAGATAATGTGAGAAGAGGTAGGATCTAGACACAAAGGGAGAGCTAGCGTTAGATGGAAGTACAGGTAGTTTTGCTTGTGTAACATGCAGGAAGACAAAGGCTGTGGGCACAGAGGCTGGTAGGTGGTTAGTGTGCTAAGATCTAAAATGTTTCCTTTCTATTGCTTCAACTTTCTCAATAAAGTATGACAAAATGGGCATAAATTCTAGTCCTAAAGAGCTGTCCAGAGCAATTGACCTTGTGGGGGAAGGGAGTAGAAAGGTCTACAGGTGTTGGCCAGGTGAAAAAAGAATGGGAGAGTGGTCAGAGTGGTTAGTGGGTATAGGAAAGTGTGTCTGTAGATAGTGACTTAAATTTGCATCGTACTTTGCTATCCACAAATACACCTTATTTCATACCAATGAAAAGCCACTTTTTATTATTGATCATTAGTATCATGGTTACTGATAATGATTTCCTTGACCAGTACACTCTGATAGTGCCTGTGAATTTTATTTCTCAGCAAGAGATAAATGACAAAGGAAAAAGGGACTACAGGCATATATTTTAAAGGGGTGTCCAGGAAATTCTACTGAGCAATTGAATTCCAAACTACATGGCACTGGAGTCTGAGAGGCAGGTAGCATAGGAATAAATAAAGCCTGATACAGTATAGTGCTGTGACTCAAATTTTTCTGACTCTTTAGAGTTCAGTCACTGTGATAAAAATAGACTGTTTTCCAATTTTTCTTCTTTTTTTTTTCAGTGTCCCTCTGGAAAGGGCCATTGTTCCTTTCTTATAGGACATAATCACCTAGGGTATGGACATTGACAGTATAATCCTTATAAATAGGTTAATGGGAAACAATTCAATAAATTTGATTTGAGACATGAAGGCATTCTCTCATTTGGGATTAACTGGTTCCCTTCCTTGTACTTAGCCAGGATTTTTCTTTCTTTTTTTTAAAGAATCAATTCCCAAATGCTGAACATGACCATTTGTGTAACATTTGTGAAGTGTGTTTGTACCCATTATCTCATTTTGTTCTTACCACAGCACAGCAGTCACCAGACTAATGATTTGGATCTCTAACAGATAGGGTTGGGTGAGGAAGAGACCACACCTGCTGTGTTTATCCTCGCATTGCCCACATGCAGTCCGAGGCAGAGTAGAGGTTCACATAATGCTACATAGGATTGCAGGAAGCAGGCAAGCATCATTCCCATTTTACAAATGATGAAACCAAAGCTAACAAGGGATGTGGAGCTGGTAATTGGCAATTTGGAATAAGGGCTTGTGGTCCTTAATCTAGTGTTGGGTTTTCTTTATACTGAGTCTTCATGTCAGTCGAGGCCCTTAGCCTTCCTGCAGAAGACAAAACATCTTAAAAAGCAATAATTTGAACAAGATGTATCTTGCATAAATTGCATTTATTTGTTGAATTAATAGAGGAGGAGAGTAGAAGGGTAGTTACCAGGGGCAATGTGGGGGTGGGAGGGACAGGGAGACTTTGCTCAAAGGGTATAAAGTTTGAGTTATGAAAGGTCAGGAGCTCTAATATATCAAAAGGTGACAATGCGGGGCTGGGATTGTAGCTCAGCGGTGGAGCGCTTGCCTCGCATGTGTGAGGCCCTGGGTTCGATCCTCAGCACCACATATAAAAAGCAATAAAATAAAGACATTATGTCCATCTACAACTAAAAAAATATTTAAAAAAAAAAAAAGGTGACAATGCCATGTTGTGTACTTGAAATTTTCTAAGAAGTTAGATCCCAAGTATTCTCACTGTGCATACGCACACATACACACACACATGCATACACATACAAAGATAACTAGATAAGGGGATGATTATGCTAATTAGCTTGAATGTGGTGATCATGTGACAAAGATATGTACATCAAATCATCAGACTGTGCCCTTGAAATATGATAAAAAATTAAATATAGAAATAAATTGTATTTATAAACAAGGTTAAGTGATCAGCCATGTTATCATACTATCAGCCATGTTACTATATAGTAAATGATTTTGCTCCTTGTTATACTTCTTGAAATGAAATAGACTTTTACCAGCAAAATAGAAGCGTATGTGTATATGGAGAAATGATTAGATAAAATTTAGTATCTTGGCAACTATATGCATAGGTTGGATATTTTGAGAAATCAGTCTTACTATACATAACCTAAAATAATCTTTTATGACTTTAGGGTAATGAAGTTGCCCCCATTTTAACCCTGTGATTCTTTTTTTGATCAAAATACAGTATGGTTCTGTATTAACTCTTCTTTGGATTATTTTACACTCATTTATCATTTTGTATGTTATCTAACGTTACAAAGTTAGCTAGTATATAAAGGAAAGGGAAATAAAAAAGTTGAATTGTACTACACTTCACAAAAGTAAGTCCTTTTTAAGGGTCTCTACTGGAATTATAGATTTTGGAGACTTAAAATCTTGATTGAGATCAATCACCAACTAAGATATATCACACTCATGAAACTGAAATCACAGAAATCTTCACGTAAAATATATTTATTAGGGCTGGGTGTGGTGATTCATGTAATCTCAGTGAGTCAGGAGGCTGAGGCAGGAAGGAGGATTGCAAGTTCAAGGCCAGCCTCAGCAACATAGCAAGGCCCTAAGCAACTTAGTGAGATCCTGTCTCAAAATAAAAACGGGTGGGGATGTGGCTCAATGATTAAGCACCCCTGGGTTTAATCTCCAGTATCTCCACATCCCCCAAAAAGAATAGAGCACTAACATAAATGTATTGCACTGGTCTAGGAACTATCAAAATTTGGTATTTTGTCATCATCCTTTTAGCATTCAGCTTGCATTCCATTTATTACTCATTGGGAATCAAGTACATCCTCACACGGATTCCATGTGTGTCAAGCACATGTCCAGTGTGAAGTCTTGTCATGCTGTAGTTTCAGATCCCACCACTTGATGGCAGATACAGTAAAAGCCAGTAAACAAGGGAAGAGAGAAGATTCTAAAGTGCACAGAGACCCTGGTGCAAGTGCAGAGTCCCCAGCTCTATGGATCTGTCTTTCACTCCAGGCATTCAAAATGAAGATGCCACCTGTACAGAGTGGTACTAATGGGGTGAAGGTGAAAGCTGGTGGAACGAGGGGAGGCAGAGGATGGAAGGAGAGATGCGGGGAAGGGAAGAGGGAAGAAAGGGTAATGAAGTTGGGAAGAACATATCTTCATTCATGTTTTTGTCAGCTTTTTCGCTGCTGCAACGAAAAGACCGACCAAAACAACCATAGAAAAGGAAAAGTTTACCTGATGGCTCATGGTTTTAGAGGTCTTAATCCACAGACAGCAGGCTCCATTCCTCTGGGCTTGAGGTGAGGCAGAACATCATGGTGGGAGAGTGTGGCAGAGGGAAGCAGCTCACATAGTGATCAGGAAGCAGACAGAGACTCCAGTCTTAAGATACAAAATATATACCCTAAAGCCACACCCCCAATGACCCACCTCCTCCAGCCACACCCCACCTGCCTTCATTTCCCACTCAATTAATCCCACCAGGAGTTAATTCCCTGATTGGGTTAAGGCTTTCATAACCTCATCATTTTGAACTTTATCGCATTGTCTCACATGTGAGATTTTGGGGGACTCTTCACATCCAAACCATAACAGTTCAGGTACAGGTCATTCTATGACATTCATAGTGAAATCACCTCATGATTATTGGACACTCTGCTTCTTAGCTTTTATGATGGAGCATCTGTACCTAGAGGGAATCAGGAAACCTTCAAATATCTATATGTAGCTACCTACCTCACAGGAGGCAGATATCTCTACCAAGACAGGAAGACTTTTTTCTCTCTCTCCAATTATATACACACATACACCTTGAAATCAACTACAGGTCATGCTATAATATCCATACTGAAATAATTGACACTGGGTATTCTGTTTTTTAAGTTTTTTTGATGGGACATTCATACAGAGAGAGGAGAAACAACTTAGTATTAAAATATCTATGTCTATATAGATTCATATAAAGATATATATGCTATACTGTACTTTAATCTTAAAATATGAATGTTGTGAGGTGAAAATCAGGCCAATATTATTAACTGAAAGTTTTAAAACATTCTTCAGGTTAAATCAATCATATGATAATTGATTCTCAAATATCATGTGTATGCACATGACATTAATGTCTTCTTACACTAATGTTCAAGACCAGTTAAATAATTTGCCAGGCCCAGTGCAAAATAAAAATGTGGGCCACTGGTTCAAAAGGCAGGAAAAAGTAATATTAATGGTATTAAAATATAAAGTTTTTCATTTGTTCAAGTCTGTCTCAACTTTTATTTCTGTTTCTTATTTGCTATTTCATATCATTCTAAGTAATGATGAATTGACATTTTAAATTATTAGCATAAATTTTATCATTCATGTTTATATTAAGCAATGACCATTTTAAATACAAATATAGAACCATTTAAGTTGTATATACCTAGTCACCAAAATTATGCAAACTTATTTTATGGCTTGTGTACACATTTTGTTCTTATCAGTAAATTAGAAAAGCTTTACAGAACTAACTCAACTATGTTAGTTTCACTGTTTTTGTTTTGTTCTGAATATGTTTTCTACCTTTGGTTTACTGATGAGTAAAGAAGGAGTGAAAGGAAAAGGAACCACCTTTTCATTTCCTTCAGAGTTACCATTTTTAGCAAAAATTGGTTGCCAGCAGAGAAAAATACCATGTATAAGAAAGAAGAGAGTTCCTTAGGCCTTCATGTTTGTTAAAGTGTTGTTTCTCCTTTCTGCATTTGAAGAAAGTTCTGGTACAAACTGCAAGCATAGTTACCTGGAGACGGTCACTGCTTCCATTTTCTCAGTTGTGTATATAGCACTCCCACCCTGTGCTTGCTTTTAGTCTTGCTGAACTCCCATACATTGTGGGTCTGCCACAATTTTGTGCTGATGGGGAACAGCAAACACTGTATGAAAAGGTATGAAATATGTGAGAGTGGGAGGACAAGGACTTTCATTCTGTGCACGCATGCTCTGTTCATTCACATGCTCCACCATCCCATTGGACTTCACTCACAAAACTCAAGTGCAAAAATAAAATTAAGTGATAATGGAGCATCGAACCAAGCATGAGACCCTTCTGAGCATGGGCCCTGTGCTACTGCACAGATTTTTACATCTCAGAAGCTGACCTTGGCAATTATCTAATTCTTTGAAATCCTCTTGAGGTATACACACACACACACACACACACACACACACACGTGTGCATACAGTGGCTATCATCAGTAAGTAGTTCAAATGATTTTTATACTGACTATTCCACAAACTCCACCTTTAATTTTGTTGGAAGACAAGAATTAGAACCTACCTGGCTTGCAAAACCTTTATTCTAGCAGTCACCAAACCATTTCCTTTCTGGAAGCTCACACAATTCAGTGTTTCCAATTGTCCACTGCATGGTCCCCTGGGGCAATGCATCTTAGTAAGATATAAGACCAGGGAGACTTACACCCACCTTTCTGAAGCTCACTAAGAGAATGATAAAAGGGGAAATGGAAAAGAGAAACATACTACTCCTTTATCAGCATATTCTCAGGCAAATCAATTGTAGAAAGGAGTGTTCATAAAAGTTGAGGATCTGGAAATTGACTTTCTTAAAGCCATGGGCACTTGGGTACCCTTTAGAAAATCTTTGCATGACTTCAGTATAATGCAGTTAGAGGCTGCTAAAGGAAGTGAAAGCAAATTTATAATTCATATAAAGACAATCAAAATGTAGTACAACTTAAGTTGTACCAAAAATTCCTTCAGATTTGATCCAGAAATGTTAAATATAATAAATCCTTGCAAAAGAAACTAGATTTGGTCATTTGGTTGAGAAAAGACACAGATTCTGGGATTTTGTTCTTATGACATAACTCCAGAGAATGTGACTAAGGAAGTTAAATATATATTGAATTCACAGAAAGGAAATCTCTGTTTTTGTTGGCTTAATAATATAAACGTGTTTCCTTTATCTTTTAGACTTAGGTTGTTTTTTAATTGAGCACAATCTTTATATAGGACATCTGATTTAAAAACTCAGGTTCAAACTGTTCCTTGGTAAATTCAACTTGCCTTTAGAATTATTTAAGACACATGCTCACTGTTACGTTATACATCCTTTACTCTTTCTTTTTTCTTTTCTTACTTTGTGGCTAATATCTCATGTAGGTGGTCCTAATATATAATCTTAGAAATGCTTTAAAGCACAATCACATGCTATTTTACTAAAATTAAGAAAAACAGCTTACATTAAATTCCTTTCCAATTTTGTTCCAGCACTCTCTTTGATAAATTACAAAGTTAGGGTTCTCAATATAATATTCTATATAAGAATAAATGAATTACAGACCTTATATTCCACAATTTATCACCCCCCCCCCCCCGTATTTTAATTCAACAAAGAAAGATTGAGTACCTAATGTGTCAGATGCCTTACAAAACACTGGAATTGCCAGAGAGTAGTGGTAACTGCAGATTTTTGTAGCCTGGACTGCAGAGATCTGGGATGATGACCTGAGAAGGTTTGCAGCTTTTATGGACTTTTCTGGCTCTTTAAATGAGTGAACAAATTAAGCTGCAGAAATTCATGATAGAAGAACTGTTCATTGTTATTCACACAAAATTTCCATCTTCATATTCCTAAATCAACAAAGCTTACAGACACACTTTCTTGAGACATAAAAAAAAAATGAAATGAATGTAGCAATGTGTTTTAGATTCTGTTCTTTATATTTTAGTGACTTGAAGCTCTTTTGGGATAAAATATCTTTCTACATGCTGCCTTGATATTGAAAATGGGGGGGGGGCATTCTTTTCCATATTGATAAAATAGTTTGATTACCATGTACTAGAAATGACCTCAACATATAATTGATCATGCTTTTTAATTATTGTCAGAAATAGTGGCATAAGTTCAACTATTCAAAACTCAAATCATAAGTTTTGGCAGATGTCCTCCAGCAGTTATTGGCTTCTATCCAACAAGTCTGTGTAACAGGTCAAATCATTCAGTTATCTATGGATACATTTTACCAATTAATCTATCTTGAAGGTTCACCAGGAATTAAATTGTTTAAAATGAAATAAGTGTTAGAGATATATTTTGTGAGGTATTTTATGGCTGGAGGTGAGTAGGAATAACGATAACTCTCAGAAATCATCTGGATTGTTTATCTATTTGCTGAAATAGGCAAAAATAATATTTTTGAGAAAATCCCACCTATTCTCATCACTTCTTTAGCCCATTTCCAAGCAAAGGGGCATGGCTTGTTTTAAAAAATATATATATTTGAAACCTAGTGTTAGTCAAGTGTCCAACTATGTAACTTCCCTTTGAAACAACAACAAATAATTTTCATAGTTTACTTTTTAATTTTATCAATTTTAACCTTGAACTCTCTGATGTCCAAATCTTCTCAAGGATTCATTCCCAAGAAATAATATTTATGGAAGATATATGCTCCACAGATTATTCTAGGTATTCTAAATTTGATTCTGGCATCGGGTCATCTACATATTTATAACATATTGTTTTGGAATAATAGTTATTGCTTTTACTGCATTTTCTCAGAAGAATGACACTGACATCACTAGGGAACATAATAAAAATCATTATAAGAAAAAACAGTCATTAGCAGGACCAACCCCAGGGATACTGAGGACATTTTCACTTTTATCACACATAAAGGAGATCACATAACACTGTTTCCCTTACAGGAATTGTATTTCCTTACAGGAACTGTGATCAAATTTCCCTCTTTGTTTTGGGAAATAGCTCACCAGTAAAAGCAACTTGAATCTTTGTTATGTATTCTCGTGTATTAATCTTTGTTCCAGATTTATTGTATTTTCTCCTTGCCCAATTTTTTATTCAATTTTCTTATCTTTTTCATCCTATTCTGTGTCATGCATTATCATAACCTGATAATATTTAATTCATACCAATTTTAAGTGAAATATTTTCAAAACTGCACAGAAAACAAAAGAATTCAAGATTTTAGAAATGGAGTCATTTCTTTTGTGATCAAATTCAGAAATGTGATCACAGGGTTGGGTAATTTACAAGGAGTGGAGCAGAGGTCTTTGGAGGATCCAAAAGCCCTGAGACTATGGCATCAGTTTTGATATACATGAATCTAGAAATTCCTCAAGATGATAACAGCAAAAGAGTGGAAGTCAAGATAGTGAGCTAACTCTGTGTTTGAAGACCATCACTGAGTGCTTATAAATCCATACAAGAAAAATGAGAGGTTAGTACTGCACAGAGTAGTCAATGGCATGGACAAATTTCATATGAAAAACTATTTTGAAGGAAGGTGTTTAGGATGTAGGAGATTTTCAGAGGTAAAAGTGAATGAATTGCTCAAGTACAATAAGTACAGTACTGAGGAAAGGCCCATCAGAGTAGGAGCCGGAGTCAGAGAGATGGGTGCTTCTGTGTGTGGGGAAGGGCTTCCACATTTGTTGGACCTCAGATGATGTTATGCCTTGGATATGTGATATTCCCTGAAAAGTGTATGTGGCAACACAGGAATGTTCGGAAGTGAAATGACTATATTATGAGAGCTGTGACCTAATCGGTGGGTTAATCCATTTGATAGCTTAGTAATTTGAATATATTACTGGGTGGTAACTGCAGGAAGGTGGGGTGTGGCTGGATGAAGTAGACGCATGACCTTGGGAATTATGTTTTGTCCCTGGATTCTTGCTCTCTGTCTCTGCTTCTCCGCTGCCAGGAGCTGAGCAGCTTGCATCTGCCATGCCCTTCCACCATGATGTTCTGCTTCATCTTAGGCCAAGAGCAATGTTAGCTGAACATGGACTGAACCTTGGAAACTGTGTGCCCAAATTAACTTTTCTCCAAGTCATCCTTCTCAGGTATTTTTGTCGCAGCAATGAAAAGCTGACTACACAGGTGACAGAAGGTCTGATAGAACTAATTAGTATCTGGTTCCACATGGTGCCTGGCATCAGGACCTGGTCTCCATCAAGGCATCACTTTGAATCTTGGCTAGCTATTAAGACATTAAATTGGGCACCAAGTTCCACTTCCCCCTTAATCTCTGCTTATAAAAATAGGTAATATTTACTTTGATCCACTCATGTTCTCCCAGATATTCACAAATCTGGAGTCAAAATGAGGAAGAAAAAATTTGAAGTCGTAATGAATGCAAACTTTACAAAATCAAAATATTTGTGATGTAACTTTTATGTGCATCCATGCCATGCCTTTCACTCAGGCGACCCTTCCTGGAGGCACCAATAAGAAGTCATCTAAGCTCATTCTCAGCTAAAATTCTATGTCCCGTTGCCCCATTCTTGCCCCATTCCTCACCTCTCACTCCACTCCTGAGTTTGTCTAGCTCCTGACCTTTCAGATTTCATCTTCTACTTCAGATCCTAAATTTATTCCTTAGCACTGATGACAGGTTTAGTGCCCTAGTATGATCTTTTGTGCTCCTGTTTCAAATGTGATTTTATACTTATCTTTCTCTACATTCACTTCTGTGCACACACACACACCAGGTAACTACCCTCTAGATCAAATCTGCTAGTGGGCACTCACTCATCCCCAGTGGTCAGACACTTCACCAGCCTAAAGGCCTAATTAACAAATCTCCTGTCCTTCATCTAATCCTTTGTATTCAACATCTTATTTTGTCCACACTCTGCTCTTCTCTAAGTGAGCTGCTGATCTGATAATGCAGTCTATCCCAGTGTGTCATGAGTTCCTGAGCTAGTGGGATTTCTCCTAAGAGTTTAACATATATACTTTAATCTTCTCTGAATTTTGTCACAAAAGTGTTAATATTTCTCTTAAGTGGCTAGGATGAGTAATTTCTTAGTGCACAGGGCCTTTGGGGCTATCAAATCATTCAGGATAGAGAAGCACCCACTCTGCGTATGTAGTGAGCCCTTTGTCTCACCTGTTTTACCACCTGCCGTGTTAGAGTAACCCACAGGCAGGAAAGCAGATGGGAAATAGAACGAGATAAACCATGACTAGAAATGTACAATATTGTTTAAGTGCTTTATTCTTGCAAACAGATCATGTAGATGAGTCTGGAAGTTGGGGAGTCTTTAGAGAAACAACAAATTATTAATATGCTTAGAACTTTTATATGATTAGTAAATCAGTATTAACATTCCAAAGTTATAGAAAGAAAGCTAAGACTGAAAGTTCTTAAATAAATTGCATAAATCACATAGTCTACTAAAAGCAATAGTTGTAACTATACTGCATGTATCTAAGACCTTATCACGTTCATTCATTGAATTGCCATAACATTATTATGAGGTATTGACTTAGTTATTTTCATTCACCTATAAGTAAATCAATGAACAGAGAAGGTATGTAACTGGCCTGGAACACACAGGTAATTAATAACAAAGCAAGGCTCAAATACAGGAAGATTCTCTCAGAGGTTGCATTTTAATCCCCCATTAAGCTGCTGATATAAGGCATATGAGACTGATTTCTTCCTTCACCAACCTTCTGCTCCTTCAAGCAAGCAGGAGACCTAAAACAGTATTATTTGTCAGATTTTCCCTGGGGGAGAAGTCCTACCATGAAGTGGGAAGGTAAAAATGCCTTTTCTGTACTTAGATAAAATGTAGGAAAAAAAAGCAAAGGCCATTAATAAGTGTAATCCCAAGAAATGCCAGTTGACTGCTGTAAGTCATGTAACTCCTCAGTATCATTGGAAGATAAGCACACGGCCTCCACAGGAAACTATTTGGTTTGGGTAGCAATGATTTTTGACATTCAGGAAACTTGCAGTGCATACAGAAACATAAAGAGCTTCTCACTGATCTTCTCAGTGGTGATAAAATGTTCCATAAATAAACATTTCACTTTGTTTCCTTCTAAGTAAAATTATCTTTGCTGCTTTGATAGATTTTCTAGTACTGAGAGCAACCTGTCCTAACCTCTGTTGGAAGAAAATGAAAAATAATCCCTATATGCAAGATAAGACAAATCTAATAGTTATGTTTGCAAACATCAAATAGCAGTGGGCTAAAGAAGTGCGATATAAAGCTATCAATTAATTTTGTTGTAACTGTATGCACCTGTGAACAACTGCTTAATTAAAGAGGCAAACAGAAATCTCTCACAATAATACCTCACATTACTTGCACTTATGTGACTGTCAATTAGCTAGAGTGGATAAACACAGTTGGAATCGTGCCATGTGGACTTTGGGTAAAAAAGAAAGGAAAGAGATATAACCGAGAGATAAGTGAATAGAGAAAGGAGTACCCACAGACAAATATGGACCATTCTCTATGGGATAAATATCCATTTCAATAAAGGAAATGAAAGTAGATGCTTTACACTGAAAGGACCCAACTCCCTCAATCACTGGAACAAAGAAAATGAAGCTTTCATACACGAATATACATCAAAAGGAAAGGGAGCCGGAGCATCTGGGCTGCTTGCAAATACGAGCTTAGTGCTGGTATTTTATTTCTATATAAAAGAAAGCAAGGCGAATCCCCAGGCAACTTGTCTCCCAAGTTAATAATATCTACCTCAAGGTCTCTCCCCAGTTTCACTCTGTCCACAATTCTTTAGTCTTTCAAAAAACAACTCTGGCAGTGTGTTGAGGGAGAGGAGCTTAAAACTTGTGAGAATGTCAAGGTTCCCTCTGGAAGAAGAGATGAATTGTACAAGTTGGAAATTTCCAGTTGTCAGCTCTGCTCTCTGGTGATTTATTTTGCTAATTGAAGTAAAAAGACTATGGAGTTATGAGATTGAAAATTGAACAGGCAACATTTGAATTATGATGAAATTATAGCCCACACTAAAAGCCTCCTTCAACCTGTGTTATCAAAGGGGTGGTGAAATCGTAGCTGCTCTAATCCAGGTGCTTTTGAGGAAAGTTAAATGATTCTTGGGGAAGCAGACAGCACATTTGCTTTATTATCAGAGAACAAACACTAAGCCCCTGAGCTCACGAAAGGCTGGAAGTTTCTGGAGGCCTGAGATTATGTCTTACTCTTGGTTTCCCTAGTGCCTAATATAGTGCCTGACACTCAGTTAAACTCAGTTAGGTATAAACTTAAATGAAAATTACGCTTTTTAAGAGATCTCCTGTCCTACCCCACTCTTCTAGTTCTTAAGGCTTTGAGGCATGGACTAAGTTTTATTTTGTGAGTAGAATCACACACAAAAAAATTTAACTGGAAGAAAGCCAGACTCACTTAACAAAGTGGTTTGCTGCTAAGCCCTTGCTTGTCCTGAGACATAAATCTATAAGTGAAAATATTTAAGGGATCAAGTGTCCACAGGTGTGGTCCATGTGTGTGCCAGAAATACTCATATGACTACACTTTTCCAAACTTTTAAAACTAGAGTATATTTCTATGGCAAATATGAAGTAATCTCTTAAAATAATGCCTAAAATTATGTGCAATTATTTATCTTTGATAATATGCTCCAAATCTGGCCTATCACCTGTCTTTGTAAATAAAGCTTTGTTGGAACACAGCAGCTGATTCATTTACATGTTGTCTATGGCTGCTTTCACACTACAGTGGAAGAGTTGATTAGTTGCGACAGAGATGATACACCACGCAAAGCCTATAATATTTACTATCAGGTCCTTTACCAAAAAAAGTCTGCTCATTCCTGATTTACTTGATATGATTGCAATTTTTTTTCAATTTTACAAAACATCAGGCACTGTGGTGTATCTCATTAGCTCATTAACGTGTTTTATTTCATTAAATGAACATGACAAATATATGAGGTTGATTTGATTTTATCCCCATTTTCCTAGTTGAAGTTTGGAAATGTGAAGTAACTAGACTGTTGTTCAGAGGTCAATCACTCCTAGAAGCCACATGGCTGAGCTGGTAGGTAAAGACTCAGTTTACTGCCCTCCGTATTCCAGTAACAATCTGTATTTTCCTATGAAAACCATTATCACATTGTTGCAATTGTTGACCATGTGTCTTGCTTCCTGCCAACTAGACAAGTTGGTTCTAATCTGCTGCATGTATTTTCAGCAATTGTAGCATCATCAGTGTTTACTAAATTCTCATCAAATGCATGAATGGATGAATACCTGTGTCTGCACATCTTTGTGTGTCAGTCAGCTCAGGCTGTCACAACTAAATGCCATAGACTGGGTTGCTGGAAGAACAGAATAGTATTTTATCACAGTTCTGGAGGCTAAGGAGTCCAAGATCAAGGTTCCAACAGGCTTCAGTTTGTGGTAACACCTCTCTTCCTGGCCTACAGGTGTCTACCTTCTTGCTCTGTTTCCAAAAAGGAAAATGAGAGAGAGAGAGAGAATGAGAATTCAGGTATCTTTTCCTCATTTCTTTTCTCCTTTTATTTTTGTTTTGAATAAGATATTATTTTAAGTTTTTGTTTTCCTCTTACAGGTGCCAGTGGATCAGGATTCCACATTTGTAACTTCATTTAACCTTGCTCACCACCTTAAAGGCCTATACAGTACCATGGAGAGTTAAGCATAGTATTTTGGGAGGGAACAATTCAGTCCATCACAGCTAATGTCCTAAACACCATGGGGGTAGCTGACTCTACTACTACTTTCAGTCTGCTCTGCCTTGCTGTGTCTATTCAGAAGCTGTAAAAGTTAAAAAGTTTCACTTACAATCAGAGATAGTCATATAATTGAGATCTGCCAAGGAGTGGACATCAGTTAGCTCAACCTATTGCCCTCTGCCTTCTCCCTGCCTGGGGAACAGACATCAGACATGATACCTGGAAGTGCAGAAGCTATCTTTGTATCAAAAAGTCCACAGTCACACACTAATTGTGGGCATGCTGGAAGGGCCCTGGATCTGCACACCACTCTAGAACTGCCTGTTTCAGATCTCTCAGTACATGATATAATACTTGCAGCCAAATGTAGTTCCAATTGATTTAACCTGGCATAAAGAAAATGACTCTGCCAAACTTGCTAGAAGCACTGGCATTAGTTCTAACACTACTTAGCTCTCTGATATTGAGGGAGCCCTTTGTCTCTAAGAGTTGAACTAGATGGCTGCTAGAATTTCTCCCGGGTATAAAATTATGTGATTTTATGGTTCACGCAGAGAATGAATTGACAATAAGCCAGGATGACCCCAAATAGTACACTAAAAACTCCACTAAAGAAGAGGGTTACTGGAAGGGTTTATATAAGATTAATATTATTGTTGAATTTTCAAATATCTTTAGTTTATCTTACCCACAGCATCTTCTGGATCTGGTACTTTCTCTGAGAGAATTAGCTTAAATTCATACTGATTTATTTCTTTAGAGAGAGGCATTTTGCTTGAGCTAGGGAGAGCTGACGAAAAATGTCACAATGTCTCTCCTGTCCTGCTTGTAGACACTGCTGCTCTCTCGTATGTGTCCCTGTGACTCCAATTGACCCTTAAATATACTGTTAAGCACATATTTTATACATGACAAGATAATCAATAAATCTCATAAATATTGATGTCTCAGAGAGGAAATGCATCTTCTGCTTGAGATCAGCATATGGAGTACGGCACCCACCCAGTCATTCTTCATGAGTCCTATGGAAAGTCATTGTCACATTATTTTTGCTTTCTTGCTATGTCATTATAGATTGTGTCAAGGATGCCTGTCAGGCACTTGTACCAACAATGTTTTGAAGCCATGACATCATTTTGACACTAATTTCCATTTTTCCATTATTCCATAAGAAGCCCCTAACATCTCCTGTTTTATGGCAAGCATTTTACTGTCTAAGAATTCAGACATCAACTGTGAATATTGCTTCCATGAAAAAGAAATACAGAAAAACGACAGGTAGGTTGTTAATTGATGTGCTAAGGATTAGAGTAATCTTTGTATATCCTGGTAATATGATATACAGAGGTTGAATGGACTCCTTCCTCCTCTAAGTCTCTGCCTAATGACACCCCCATTTTTCAATTCCTTAATAGCCACGAGACCTCTGGAAGGAAATCCTTGGCCTCACCAAGTCCTAGCATTTTCAGGAATAGCTTCAGTGTGAATGAGATAAAACAGTGGGAGCCAGCGATTTTTCAGAGTGCTTTATACTGTCATCCTCCCTATCCAAGTCTGTCACACTTAGAGTAAGTGGTTTCTCTAAAACCCTTCAGTTTATTGAAGCCTCCTTCATCCTTCTTTGCATGTTTGAGCCTGGCTTCTTTGGAATGGGCAGTGTAATGTTTGAAGTTATAGTACAAAGTTCTGCACCCTGTTACAGAAAACTCAAGGGATTGGGAGGCATGCATGTCCTTAGACAAGAGATGTCCTGCTCTTTGAGAAAGCATTTTCCTAACTGAATTCACGGTGCCCAGACAAGGAGCAAAATGAAACAGTCTGTAGGATGAAAGAAAAGAAATCAAACAAGAGAGGGGTTTAGTAGGAAATTAGAGATGAACTCTTATCCTAGGGCATCATGTTGTGTAAGAAATAAGCTGATTAAACGTTGTCGATCTAAGAATTAGAGCTGAGTTATGCCATTTAAATTTTTTGTGACAAAGTTTTAAAATTTAGGCTCTTTTGATGCTTTAGGAATGCATAGCCATAATGTTTATGGATTCTGGAGCTAGATTCTCTCAGTTCAAAAACTACTTTTGTTACTAAAGCTGTGTGACCTTTGGCAAGTTATTTAAATTATCTGTGCCTCAGTCTCTTATTCAGAAAATGGGAATAACAATAGTATCTTACCTCACAAGGTTGTAAAGATTGTGTGAATATATCTGAAGTGCTTAAAACACTATATGGCCCAGACTAAGCATTTTTTCAATAAATATTAGTTGTAATCAACAAATGGTCACTTTTTCATTGCTTTTTATGAGCATTTGTTTATTAGAGATAAACCATAATGTACCAAATACTCTTGATGGACCATAAAGCTGCATCTGATCAAACCCCATTCCTATAAGCTGATTGTTCTGTCATAATGTCTACTGTGATCAGTGGAACTAGTCCCAGAGTTGTATTTCTGGTATGTTTCCAGTTAGTGTAGCCTGAAATATATTTTCTCAGAAGAGCTGGAAGATGGAAGGAGGCAGCCACTTGTAGCATGCACAGCCCTTCTCCTGGTTATTCATTTATGTGCTAATCTATGTGTATCTGTGAAGGGATTTTATATGTGTGATTAAAAATCCCTCATCATAGCTGGGTGCAGTGGCACACACTGGTAATCCCAGCTCATCAAGAGGCTGAGGCAGGAGGATTGCAAGTTCCAAGCCAGCCTCTGCAATTTAGTGAGATCTTGTCTCAAAATAAACAGTAAAAAGGACTGAGGATGTAGATCAGCATTAAAGGACCCTGGGTTTAATCCTCTGTACTGCCCAAAACAACAAACAAACAAACAAACAAAATACCCTGATCATTTGACCTTAAATTTTATCAAATGAGTGGGCATAACCTCATTTTACCCCTCTATTCAACATTTCTCTCACTAGAATTCATGGCAGCACATTTCATAATTTGTTTACTAATTTTTATGTTCCTGCAATGATTCCACCTCTCTCAGCATTCTCACTATCAGTCCTTACTGTTGAAAAACAGTGAAACCCTTTAAAAGAGAGTGAGTGTTTTGGTTTGGAAACGTGGTATCCTCTTAAAGCTCACGTGTGAGATAAAGCAAGAAGATTCAGAGGTGAAATTATTAGATGGTGACAGTTGTAACCTAATCAGCTGGATACTAACTGTAGGCAGGCAGGGTGCGACTAGAGAAAGTGGGTCACTGGAGGTGTGCCTTTAGGGTTTATATTTTGTACCTGGTGGGTAGAACTCTCTGTGCTTCCTGGTGGCCATTTCTAACATTCTTTCCTCTTTGACCTTCTGCTATGATGTGCTGCATCATCTTTGGCCCAGAGCAATGGAGCTGACCATCTATGAACTGAGATCTGAAACAATGACCCCCAAATAAACTTTCCCTCTTCTATGTTGTTCTTGTTGGGTCTTTTGGTCACAGCACAAAAAAGCTAACTAAAACAGAAAATCGACACATACATGATACATTATGTGAATATACAAATATGTCACAGTATATCCTGCTCTTTTGTGTAATTATCATTCACCAATTAAAAATAAATAAACTCTAAATGAATAATAATAATAAGTAAAAGAGGATTAGAAATTTCCTGAACCTGGACTTCAAGCTCTGGCTCATGCTTCTGGAATGCCTGCCTGTTGGTAACATTCCCTTCTTGACCAGCTGTCTGTGCTCTCCAAGATTCCTCTCGTGCAGTTCTCACCTGTTCATCATCCCACCTGCCTGGCTATCTGCCTACAGATTTTAGGGCTTATTTAGCTGGTTTCCATATTTTTGTAAGATTATTTCCATGATACATCTAGCTATCTAATTTATTTATTTCTAGTTCTGTTTATATTGAACCCTGATGGATATTGGAATTTTGGACAAGAATACCACATATTTGGGTCACCTTAAGATTCAAATATAGTCTTTGAGATCTCTAAATAATTAACAGTGTGGACAGCAATTATAAACTCCTATTCGAGAAGTCACATAAAAAAGAGAATTCAGTTGCCACCTTCAATATGACTTAACCTCTATTAGTGTCAGTGGTTAATTATTTGAACCTTGGGACTGGCAGTGAGGAATCCAAGAAAGGTGTAATAAATGTGGGAAAATAAAAATCTGGGAACAAGTTATGGAACATTGTGTCAAAAAATCATATTGAGAATAGAGAGAATGAAGAAATGTAAGTTCAAGGAAGATAAGTCTGGATAGAACATAATTTAATGCAAAAGTATAGAAGGAAAAAAGGAAAAAAGATAACTAGCAATATAAAAAATAGTGTAATTAAAAAGAGATGAGACAAATATTGCTAGGATTATATAGAATATGGAAACCTATAGTAAGGTGATGAATTTTTATTATAGCATATTTCTATATTAAATGGTGAGTGAAAACACCAATTTAATAAAGGACAACTCTTTTTTACTTTCTATAATTTTCTTTCCTTTTTTTTTTAAAATTTAGTCACCAACTACCAGAATAAAAATTTACTTATTGGAAACAAGTTGAATAGTTTCTAAAGCTGAATTAACTCTCTCATCCAAATGAGTAGATGTAGCATTAGTTTAGAATTACAATCTTAACTTCATTCCTACAGCCATAGATATGGAAAGAATTTCAAAGTAAATAAAACAGTGGAAAAAAATATGGATACCTCCTTCTTTCCCTTCCTGGACCTACTGTATGAACTCTGCTTGATGGACTTGTCAGGAAGAAAGGAGAAAGATGCAATCTTTAAACATCAATTAGACATGTGAAAAACAGTTCATTATTGAACATGAAGAAAAAGAAAGGAAAAAGGAAAAATTTGATGAAAAATACTAAACTGCTGTGCCTTGGAAGATAACAGCTGAAGACAAGAATCTGATTTAGACAGAGAAAAGTAATTTCTTATTACCAAGAAATACTACATTATGGAGAAAGTTTGAAAAAAATAATTCCCTCTGATGTCAAGATACCATTATATTTGTTTACAATTTAATGTTGTTCAAAAAGATGTATAATTTAAAATTTGGAGGCAAAAATTATATACATTTTCTTCACTTCATGTTCTTTAATAATTTTAATAAAGAAGGATGACAGTAAACCTCTTGTCCTCAGACTCTGTAACTCTAGCTGGGTGTTCTGTGAAAATGCAGGTGTCATGAAAGAAGAATTTGGCCCTAGAATATGAGGATATTATTAAATGTGGAAGATTTACTATTAAATGATAGTTTCCCATAATTGCCTATCATTAGGGCAACTTTCTTAACATCAAAGAATTATTGATGTTTTATATACCAGAACAAATTCGAGTTTCACTAACTCCCCAGCACAGTTTTACACTCTGATGTGTGTGCATTTTCCTTAAAATAAGTTTTTCTCCTTTAACAATATTAGCATATTTATGTTAAAATACAATGGATTGCAGGATGATGAGTTAGAGAAAATTGTGGAAGATTGAGTGTTGAGTTCATTTTTTAACCCAATGAAATTTTTCTTGCCTTTTTAAGTGGCACACAAAGAAACTCTCAAAAAAGAATCATTACTCAATATGAAAAACTTAAAAACAATCTCAATCACACAATTGTTAGGTTGGTTGACATATTAAATATGCAGATTATGTTTCATCTTATGTTAGAATCTATGTGGAAGAAAATAATAACCACCTTTTATTACTGTTTTATAATTTTATAAAGACTTTGACATTCATTATTTAATTTAATCCTCAAAACACCATATGAACTATGTCTATATTAGCTTAAAGCCTTTGGTATGAATTTACAAGAGTAAATAAACTAAACATTCTACCAATCCACAAGCAAATAAGTTAGTATGCAGACAGAGCAAACTGGATGCAGATGTAATTATAAAGTAATGATTCCATGTTATTCCTGATGTCTGCAACACACACACACACACACACATACACACACACACACACACACACACACACACGTTATTTTTCTTTCAAGTAGTCAAGGTAGAAACACTCTGGTGAGTTTTTATATCATTTAACTCTTGTGTACTTACTTTTCAGAACTTCCTTTCTAAACCTAATTGTGAAAGAAAATTTTTTTTAATTTTATAGCTATATTTTGTTTTGACCAAAGTAAGTTTGGGTCACAAAAAAACTTATTTTTATAAGTTTTGGTAAAAAAAGAAAATTTTTTCTTTATTTTGTAGCTACATTTTGTTTTGACCAAGGACTCAAAGTGACTTAGAGTTGTCTCAGAGTTTTAATTTGACTTTTAATAGTACAAATTGGGCATTTAAAAAATGTCAGAAGTTTTAAAACTAAGTTGAAAAACAGGTATGTTTTTTATGTCACATTATTGGGGAAAAAAATCACTGTCCATATCAATGTAGCTTCTCTAATTTTTTTTTTTTTAATCTCATACTCTGAAACATTACCATGCCATTACCATGCTTTAAAATAAAACCTGAAAATAAAATTTAAAGAAATAATAAAAGAGAAGAGGGTTAACCAAAAAGATGCCCTCAAGGAAGGAAGGAAGGATCTGATGATATTTTACTGATGATAACTTCGCGGATGGGAAGTATAACTGGTGAGATTATTTTGGATAGAAGAGAAGGTATATATCTAGTTCCTTAATGAATTGTCTATTGTCTTCCACGTATGTTTCATGTAAAAGTAGAATGCTTCACTACACCATCCTGATCAGCATCAAGCCCTCAAAACCAAACCTCCAAAATAAGAACACAAGAAATTGGAGTTAAGTTCAAAAACTAGAATCAGAAAAACAACATGGTATAAAGCCAAGGCAACAAACTGTGACATGAGGCTCTGTGTGTCACTACAAAGATAGGCTGCCAGGTAGTTCCATTTTATGGTTCATCTATAGAACATGAAGGTCATCATGGCAAGTGTTCCACAGAGCAAACATGCTACTAATGTCTCCTTATTGTCCATATTTTCCTTTGTTTTGTTTTGTTTTTGCCTTATTTCTCTTAGCTATTCAAAAATTATCATATTGTTTTATCTTCACAGATATAACAATACAATTTACTTGTGTCAAAGATGAGTATAAGCTAAATTATACAGTAAATGGGTTCACTGGATAATTGGTGGGAAAGAGCCATATGACCAATCTAAAATAAGTGGAAAAGGGAAACAATATATTTATCTATCTGAAAAAAATGACACCAAATACTTCAAGACAACATGCATTTGACTGTATCTATGTGGGTCTCTATTCTTCCTCTAAATGCTAGGCTAGTTGTATTTTGGGTGCAAAAGAACCTGATGCTAATTAATGGAATTGGTTGGCAATTAATTTTGTAATATATAACATTAATATCATGTTTGTAGAGGGTGGCCTATAGAATTACTAAAGTAGGGGCTGGGATTGTGGCTCAGTAGTAGAGCGCTTGCCTTGCATGCGTGAGGCACTGGGTTTGATCCTCAGCACCACATAAAAATAAATAAATAAAGATATTGTGTCCATCTACAACTAAAAAAAAAAAAAGAATTACTAAAGTAAAAAATCTTTAAGATGCTAGTAAGAAACAAAATTTGATTATTTGGTCATTCAACAAATATCAATGGATCCTTAGCATGTGCAAGGCACTTTCCCAAATAGTGGAGAGACATTAGGTAAATGTCTATTAGGCTATTTACAATAGGTAAATAAGAAAGTCAGACGTACAATTCTCTTGAAACCAGCATCTGGCAAGTTTGGTACAAGGAAAGTACTTGCTATAGTTTGGATCTGGAATGTTCCCTAAAGGCTTATGTGTTAAAGATTTGGTCCTCAGCTTGACACTATTGAGAGGTGGTAGCATCTTTAAAAGGTAAGGTCCAGTGGGAAATCTTCAAGTCATGGAGGTGTACCCTTGCAGGGGATAGTGTAACCCTAGTTTCTTCCTTTTCATTTCCTTTTCAGTTCCTGGCTAGGAGGTAAATAGGTGAGTGGGTTTGCTTTTCCATGTGTTCTCATAATGATGTGCTACCATAGTTCAAAACCAATAGAGCCAACCAGTCCTGTACTGGACCTTTCAAAGCTGGGAACCCTTTTATCTTAATAAGTTGATTATCTCAGATATTTGTTATAGTAACAAAAAACAAATGCAGTGCTCAGTAAATGTTAGAAGAAAATTGCCTTTAAGGATGATGTTAAGTTTTTTGATTTCTTTATATATCCTGGAGATCAGTGCTGTATCTGATGTGCTTGTAGCAAAAATTTGCTCCCAGAATGTAGGCTCTCTGTTCACCTCATTGATAGTTTCTTTTTTGAGAAGAAGCTTTTTAGTTTAAGTCCATCCCATTTATTGATTCTTGCTTTTATTTCTTGTGCTTTTGGAGTCTTGTTAAGGAATTTGGGGCCTAATCCAACGTGATGAAGATTTGGACCTACTTTCTCCTCAATTAGACGCAGGGTCTCTGGTTTAGGTCTTTGATCCACTTTGAATTGAGTTTTGTGCATGGTGAGAGATAGGAGTTTAGTTTCATTTTACTGCATGTGGATTTCCAGTTTTCCCAGCACCATTTCTTGAAGAGGCTATCTTTTCTCTAATGTATGTTTTTGGCACCTTTGTCTAGTATAAGACCAAAAAAACAAACAACACAATCAATAAATGGGCTAAGGAGCTGAATAGAAACCTCTCAGAAGAAGATACACAATCGATAAACAAATATATGAAGAAGTGTTCAACATCTCTAGCCATTAGAGAAATGCAAATCTAAACTACTCTCAGATTTCATCTCACCCCAGTCAGAATGGCAGCTATCCAAAATACCAGCAACAATAAGTGCTGGTGAGGATGTGGTGAAAAAGGCACACTCAAACATTGCTGGTGGGACTGCAAACTGGTGCAACCAATCTGGAAAGCAGTATGGAGATTCCTTAAAATACTTGGAATGAAACCACCATTTGATCCAGCTATTCCATTCCTTGGCCTATACACTAAAGATTTAAAAACAGCATACTACAGTGACACAGCCACTTCAACGTTTATAGCAGCACAATTCACAATTGCAAAACTGTGGAAGCAACCCAGATGCCCTTCAATAGATGAATGGATAAAGAAACTGTGGTACATATACACAATGGAATATTATTCGGCAATAAAAGAGAATAAAATTTTGGCATTCACAGGTAAATGGATGGAATTGGAGAACATTATGCTAAGTCAAGTAAACCAATCCCAAAAACCAAATGCTGAATGTTCTCTCTGACTAGTGGATGCTGATACATAAGGGGGTGGGAATGGGGAACATAGGAGAAATGGAGGAACGCTGGATGGGGCAGGGGGGAGGGAAAAGGGAAGCGGTGTAATAACGATGGTTGAATGAGATGGTCATCACTACCCTAGGTGCATAAATGAAGACACAAATGGTGTGACTCTATCTGGTTTGCAACCAGAGAAGTGGAAACATTGAGCTCTCTATATGTACTATGACTTGAAATGCATTTAAATAAATTAATTTTTTAAAAAAGGATGATGTTTATAAAAGCCAAATGTAGGTAGACAGAGCAGATAGGTCCAGAGACAAGGTCATGAAAAAGGAAGAAAGTAGTTACAAATGAGTTTTGGGAGAGGATTCTGGAAATATGCTGAAACATCAGAAATCCATCCACACCTAGGCAAACAATTGCATTGGCAGAATATAATTGAAATAACTATTTCATAATTCTTTAGTCTATTAAAGGCTTGGCACTTTCAGGGCTAAACTTGGATGATAAATTGTGGCTACTTTTGGCCAATTTCAGCACTTAGCACAGTTTCCTAATTCCATCCCTCAGACCAATGACAGGAAGCTGGGCAGGAAGTTCCTGGAGCAACTTGCAAACAGCTTGCAAGAACCAAAATGGGCAAAAAGAACTCTGACTTCCAGTTATCAAGAATCTGTGCTCTAATCACTGCCACTTCTGATCACTGAAGATAAAAAAATTTGCAGCCATTGTTTTGCACCATCTGGCATTGTTGAAAATCCCTTCCTCTCTGAGGAGCCTTTGAAGGGGTTTAAAGGACTGACATTTTTCTCTGTTCCTCCTTTATTTTTCTCCTTTTTTCCCTTTCATTTTCTCTTTTTTCAATGTAGAGTCCCAAATTGAAAACCAGGACTTTCAAAAGCAATCCCATGAATGGAAGAAATTAGAAAGTCAATGTGCATGCCCAGGGGAATACAAAGGCTCAGAAATAACCTAAGAAAACCTTGGGTTTACACAGTAAGGTTGATTCTCAGCCTAGAAAGAGCCACAGCAATATTTTTTTGAAAGCAACAAATTCAGATTTGCACAGTCCCAAAGTATTAGATTAGTATAATTTGTATGAAAAAATCACAAGGCATACAAGAACCAGGAAAAAATAGGTCACTCAAGGAGAAGAGATAAGCAATGGAAACTATCCCTGGAAAAGACTTGGTAGTAGATCTACTAGGCAGAGTTTAAAACAACCATTTTAAAAAATGCTTAAAGATCTATAGGATGATAAAGAGAAAATTATCTACAAACAAATGAAAACAGCAATAAGAGAGAAGAAATAAACAAATTCTGGAGTAAAAAATAATGTTAACTAAGATGAAAATTTCATTACAAGGATTCAGGCATTTCTGGATGAGAGGAAAGAATCAGCAAATCTGAATATAGCATAATGGAAATTATTTAGTCTGAATAAAAGAAAGAAAAAAGATATAAAAAACAAATGAAGCTTAAGAGACCTATGGGCCACCATCCAGCAGACCAACATACACACATTGTGATGTTCCAGAAGTAGAAGAGAGAAAGAAAGGGGAAGAAAAGATATTTGAAAAAAATTGTGGCTGAAAATTTCTCTAATTTGAAGATTGAATATAAACACCGCAAAAGTTCAACAAAATTCACAAAGATAATCTCAAAGATACACCTGGACACATTATAGTCAAATTTTTGTCAAAATCCAAAGTCAAAAAGAGAATATTGAAAGAAGCAATTTATCATATGGAAGGGATCCTCAAGAAGATGTCAAAAAGACTTGCCAACAGAAACTTTGGACGGATGAGTGGGCTGACATATTCATAGAGCTAGACAAAGAAAAGTAAAACAAGACTGTTAGCAGTGCCTGGTGCTCTATGTGACTATTACTCCAATACCCAACAAAACAAAGATCCTATAAGAAAACTATAAGTAAATGTTTTTATGTACATTGATGCAGAAATCCTCAACAAAACACTAGAAACTGAATTTGGCACCTATTGCAAGGATGATATAGTAAGTGGTGACCATTCCTGGAAGAAAAGGGTAGTTTAAACCTATCACTGCCATTATTCTGTTAACAGAAGGAACAGAGGAAAAATCACATAATCATCCAAAATGGTACACAGAAAACATTTTCCAAAAATAGATTTTTATCACAAAAAATTGTCAACAAACTAAGAATAGAAGAAAATTATCACAACATAATAAAAGTTCCGTGTAAAAACTCTGCAGTGAAGCCGGGTGCGGTGGCGCACGCCTATAATCTGACATTGAGAATTAACTGGGGAACATTTAAAAATTTCAAGTTTTTTAGCCGGGCGCGGTGGCACAAGTCTGTAATCCCAGCACTTTGGGAGGCTGAGACAGGAGAATCACAAGTTCAAAGCCAGCCTCAGCAACAGCGAGGCACTAAGCAACTCAGTGAGACCCTGTCTCTACATAAAAACACAAAAATAGGGCTGGGGATGTGGCTCAGTGGTCGAGTACCCCTGACGTTCAATCCCCGGTACGAAAAAAAAACACCAAAACCCACAGTGAACATCATACTAAAAGGATGAAAGACTGAAAACACCTCCTTTTAGATCAGGAACAAGGTAAGTACACCAACCATTGCTACTTCTAGTCAACATATTACTGGAAGTGCTAGCTAGAGCAATTAGATAAGAATAAGAAATAAAAATCATCCAAACTGGAAAGGGAGAAGTAAAAGTACCTCCTTCCACAGATGACAGTATGTAATAAATAGGAAACTCTAAAGATCCACACATGAAACAAAAAGCTGTTAGAACTAATAAGCAAAGTAATACAATTTGCAGTTAACACACAAAAATCTGTATTTTTATGTGCTAACAACGAACAATTTGAAAAGAAAACTAAATAAATAATTCCATTTTTAATACTATCAAAAATATAAAATGCTTATGAATAAACTTAATCAAAGAGACAAAATAATTTTATAATAAAATATTCAAAACATTTTTGAAAGAAATCAAACAAGACCATCAGTAAATGAAATTCCATGTTCGTGGATTCAAAGACTAATATTAAAATGTTAGTGCTAACCAAATTGATTGGCACATTTAATGCAATCCATGTCAAAATCTCAATGACATTTTTTGGAAAAATAGAAGAAACCCATCATAAAATGTATACAGAATGCTACAGGGACCTTGAAAACCCAAGCAAGCATCATACAAAGTAACAGTAATAAAATAGTATGATAATAGCATAAAGACTGATATATAGACCAAAGAAACAGAATAGAGTGCAGGAATAAACCTTTATATATATGATCAAATGACTTTCAACAAGAAATCCAATATCATCCAATGAAGAAAAAGTAGTCTTTTTTTTTTTTAAATGATGTGCCATTATTTTTTTGTATCTTTATTTATTTTATGTGGTGCTGAGGATCGAACCCAGTGCCTCACGTATGCGAGGCAAGCGCTCAATCGCTGAGCAATAACCCCAGCCCCAAAAAGTAGTCTTTTTAACAAACAATTCTGGGAAAATTAGATACCCACATGCAAAAGAAAGATGTTGTATCCTTACCTAACACCATATACAAAAATTGACTAAAAATGGATTCATGGAATAAATGTAATATGTAGAACTAAAAATGTCTTAGAAGAAAGCATAGTATTTGGCATTCACTACAATGGATTTGACATTCATTTCTTGGATATAACACCAAAGGTATGAGTAACAACAACAACAACAACAGACAAGTCAGACTTCATGAAAATTTTAAGAACAAGCATCAAAAGATGCTATACTATCAACAGAGTAAAGAGACAACACATAAAATAGGAGAAAATAATAACAAATATAAAAAGAACTCCCTAAATTCAACAACCAAAAATTTTCAAAACTGGGAAAAGGGCTGGGTATGGTGGTCTACTCCTGTAATCCCAGCTCCTAGAAAGTTGAGGCAGGAGGATTTCAAATTTGAGGTCAACCTGGGCAGCTTAATCAGAACCTATCTCAAAATTAAAAAAAAAAACAGTTTAAAAAGCTGGAAATGTAACTCAATGGTAGAATGTCACTGGGTTCAATTCCCAGTACCACAAAAAAGAGAGTGGGACCAAAAAATAAATTGAATGAACATTTTTCCAAAGAAATGTATGAATGATCAATCAATAAGCACATGAAAAGATGATCAACATTACTAATCATCAGGGGATTACAAATCAAATTAGATACCATCTCACATCCATTTGGATGGCCACTACCAAAATACAGAGACTAACAGGCACTCGTGAGGACGTAGAGAAAATAGAACACGGTGTGCTGTTGGTGGGATGTAAAATGGAGCACATTCTGTGGAAAATGATATGGTGGGTCTTCAAAAACTTAAAATTCATATTACTATAGGATCTAGCAATTCTAGTTTGGATATTTTAGGGGAATGAAAGCAATATCTTTTCCTTGCCCATTGAAAAGTTCATGGTGGAGATGCCTATGACAAAACACGTTAACAAAAGCAAGGCATATAAACTAATTTACTGCAAGTTTTACAGGACATAGAAACTTTCAAGAATAAAGACCAAAAGAACCAAATGAAACAAACAAACAAAAATAAACCCTGTGTTTTATGCTTTGATTTAATTATGAGTGGATAGTCATGCAGAAGCTCATTGTGACAGAGATGGTGTGATCCAATGGTAATGATGCAGGCTCACTTTTCAAGGCCTGTTTATTCAGGGGTTTTTTTTCTGTCTTGATTCCCTTCCTCCAGGTACAGTAGGAGACCTTGGAATGAGTCTTCATGTCTATTTTAGAGGAAGTTCAGAGAATTCTTTAATGGTCTGCTTCAAGTGACAACTGTAGAAGTCCTGCTTTTATTTTCTCAAACACTGAGATGCCATATCTCAGGTCTAACATGTCCTGAATCCCATCCTTGTACACATAAAAGAATTGAAAACAAGGTCTTCGAGAAATGCTTGTTTATCCATACTCATAGAAGCATTATTCATAACAATGAAAATGTAGACGCAACCCAAGCGTCCATCCATACAATGAAATATCGCTCAGTCTTAACAAGAAAGACGTTTTTGACATATCTTATGTGGATGAAACTTGAAGACATTAACACTAAAGTGAAATAAGGCATTCACAAAAAGACCAATTCTGTATGATTTCACTTGACTTCCTAATCAAAATCCCACAGAGAATAGAATGGCAGTTGCCAGGGGCTGGGGGAGGGCAGCCGTGGAGTTATTATTTAATGAGTAGGTACAGAGTTTCACTGTTGCAAGATGAAAAGAGTTCTGGAGGTAGATGGTGACAATCACTGCACAACAAAGTGAATGCCACTGAACTGTCCGCTTAAAAATGGTTAAGTTAGGGGCTGGGATTGTAGCTCAGTGGTGGAGCGTTTGCCTCGCATGCGTGAGGCACTGGGTTCAATCCTCAGCACCACATAAAAATAAATAAATAAAATAAAGATATTGTGTCCATCTACAACTAAAAAAATTTTTTTTAAAAATGGTTAAGATAGGGCTGGGATTGTGGCTCAGCGGTTGAGCACTTGCCTCACATGTGTGAGGCACTGGGTTTGATCCTCAGCACCACATAAAATAAAAAGATATTGTGTTCATCTAAAAAAAAAATCATTAAAAAATTGTTAAGATAGTAAATTTAATGGCATATGTATTTTTCCATAATAATAAAAACGGGGAATTTATTTCAAAATTTTCTAGTATTAGGTTCTAATAATTGTTCAAATATTTAGTGTGAAGACCCAGAAACAGAATGTTAAAAATACAGGAAATGAGAGAATCATGTGTGGGAAAGAGGAGGGATGAATTAGAATGTCTTTCCACATGGTAGATTTCTACAAAATAAGAAAACAGAAAACCAAAGGAAAAAAAACGAGTGACAAGGTGCACAGAACATCATTAAACTTCATTATCAGAGACAAAAGACAATCCCCTTAGATCCTCAAGAAAATAATCAAACGAAGCAAAAGAAAATACTTTTCACCCAAAGATGTACTCATTCAGAAAAGCTCATTTTGCCACTGAGTACAACCTTGTAAATATACCTACTTGATTTCTTTTGCAAATAGTAAATATCAAATGCCACAAAGGCCAAGTACAGATATTTTGTTTCTTGGATATTCCTTGACCTGCCTAATAAAGAAGTTAAGACAGATAATGAACCTCAATTTTCTGTCTCCTCTTGCGAGTGTGATAACATTTGGGCCGCTGGAAGTATTGAACAGAATTCGGTGCTTATTATTCCCAAAGCATGCAAAGGTAAAATTCCATTTTAAATATTGATTTATGCAGCCTGGTTCTGAGTGCTGCCTCTGAATTATCAGTGCTTCCATAGTCAGGAAAGCAAGTTGCCTGAATCAGAACTCTGCAAAGAAGGAAAATCTTCATCTTGCAAGGACACAGGCAGTTCTGCTGCCAATGCAGGTCAATCAAGTTATAATGGGCTCTAATTAGCACTCTGCAAGCTGTTAAATTCTTTATCTGCAGCTGAAGGCAGTTAAAAAGGTGTGAAATTTTTCCTTTCCTTTGAAAACATCACAGAGTTAAATTTTTTTCTTAATCTCTTTCTTATATCTTAAAGTCCATAGGAAGAGCCAAGTTAAAAAAAGAAAAGATGGTTGAGATTTAAAAGGTTGTTATTATTTTTTTAATCTTTTAGGATCCTAGAATATCTGCTTGGCTAACATCCCTCAGTTTTCAGGTCTGTCAAATGGGATGGAAACAAAAATACCTACCTTGCAGAAGCATTGCAGGGAATAATTATTTAATGTTCATTATGCCCTTTGAAGCTGAAGAAAATGATTCATGTGCTAAGTGTTATAATCATCAACCTAAGCCCAGACAGAAATAGCAGAAAAATTAAAGTTGGCTTAAGTGAAGAGAACATTCATTCGTGAGGCATGTAGTTTTATATTTCTGACACTAAAGCAAATTCCGCAAAACTGAGATTTAAAGCAACAATATGAAGAGAAAACTTCTCATGCCACTCCATCTCTTCTCTTTTGATCAGATAACAGAAAGCTATCTGGTCTGAAATGAAAAAGTATTTCTCAGTTGGCATTCACTGTTCCTTATTCATCAACACCGAAAAATGAATTTAGTACATGCAGGTGTGAGTGTAATTGTGCATGAAAAATTATTTACAAAAGAATGCAAAATGATCCACTAATCATATTTGTGTTTGGTGTCTCTTTTCACTTTCTTTTTATGGTGTATAATTATAATTACAATCTTAGAAAATTTGAGTCATATTGTTTCTCTTTGGTGTCTGTTTCAATGTGGAAATGCTGTGACTTTAAAATTGTCATCAATAAACATGTGGATGCCCACTGGCTTCTTTGTACTTTAATGGATCTCATTTGGAGCTAAATATGAAAAGCAGTATCCCAACTTCCATGAACCTCAAGTTTAATTAAGAAACAAAATACTTAAATACAAGAAAAGACATTTGAACTTACTATATTGAAAATAATAGACATATTCTCAAAGAAAAATTATATTGTCCAGAAGAGGGGGAAAGAAGAGAAATTATTATAATCAGTGTTTATATTACTTATCCTATGATATGCTTTTATTTGAAATGAGAAGAGATTTTTTTAAAAGCACTCATGAAACAGAAAGAGTGAAGATGATAAGGGATTGAAAGCCCAATAGATAAGAGAACTATGGAGCCCTGAAAGTGATAGATCCTGTAGTTGCTTTTCTCTGCTATGATTGTGAGACTAGAGCCTGGTCTTTTATAAGTGAATAATCCTCATGTATACCCTTTTGCCCACACCTGAACTTCAGACCTATATTCAAGTACTTCTTAGTCACCTACTTTATTTTTTGGGATTGAAACTCAGGGCCACTTGATCACTGAGCCACATCCCTGGCCCTATTGTATTTTATTTAGAAACAGGGTTTCACTGAGTGGCTTGGTGCTTCACTTTTGCTGAGGTTGACTTTGAACTCACAATCCTCCTGCCTCAGCCTCCCAAGCCACTGGGATTACAAGAGTGTGCCACTTCACTTGGCATTGGTCACCTTCTTTTAGATGTCCTCCTGCAGCTCAAATTCATTTGTCTGAAACTGGGTGCATGAAATTTCTTTTCTCTTGCTCTGACCTTGGTTAATGGTTCTGCTTTCACCTAGTGTGTGAGTTAGAAACTTGATCTTCACCCCAGCTAGCTCCCTAACTAGCTACATCTAATGCATCACCAAGTCATATCAATGTTATTTCCTAAGTACTCAAAGCCATCCACATCTCTTTAATTCCTTATTCTATGTCACTGTCATCCTTTGGCTAAATGAGGGCGTTTCACTTGGTGTCAAGAGAAGTGACTTTAACTTTTTTAAGCAAAGACTATAAAGTTTAAGATCTAAAATAGCTCTTGGAATTAAAGGGAAGTTTTGGCAATTGGCTTAAAGAAAGACAAACGGTCTGAGGCTGCATAGATGAATGGTGCCTTTGTTGATTGGAGTGAATCACAAAATTTTGCAGTTTCTTATCATGTATCTCAGGGTAAAATTCTATGAGAGGATGTAATTTGCCTTGCTTGAGCCATGGGCCCAACTCTTGACCAAGTCTGGGTGCAAGATTTTGAGGGGTGATTATCTGCTGCCCAGGGAACCACCCTAAGGTATGATGCTTTTAAATTCTCAAATTCTCAGGGCTTCTCATCTTAGGTCCTTCCCTCCCACTTTGTGCACAGCCAGAGTGACCTTCCTGAAGCACAAGTGTAAACAAACTATGACATCCACTTAAAACCCTGTAGTTGCTGCCTATTTATCAAAGAGAAAAAGTCTTCAGGGCTTCATGAACTGGCCCTTCCTTGACCCTCCTTACCTCTCCAGCTTCACTTTTTGCCATTCTAGTTTTCCCTTCCTTATACTTTCCTGGGTCCTCACCACACTGAAGTTCTCAGGAGGTACTCCACATTCTTTGCTTTTGGTCTTTCCAAATACTCTCTGCCTGAAATACTCATCCTTCTCCTCTTTGTCCTTTTTGTATGTCTCATGTCACCTTCCTTACCATAACCCTATATAGAGACTGCTGGATAGCTGGCACAATGACTCACACCTGTAATCCCAGCTGCTCAGAAAGCTGAGGCAGGAGGACAGCAAGTTCAAAGCCATCCTCAGCAACTTAGCAAGGCCCTAAGCAGCTAGGAGACCCTGTCTCAAAAATAAAATTAAAAAATTAAAAAGGGCTAGGAATATTGCTCCTCTGGGTTCAATCCCCTCTAAGACTGCTGGTATACTTTTTGTATTTCTACCTTGATGCAGAGGATTAAATAATGCACCCCCACACTAATCTCCACTCAGAAATTCAGAATCTTACTTCATTTGAAAATAAGGTCCTTGCAGATATAATTACTTAAGAATCTAGAGGTAAACTCATCCTGGATTTAGAGTGGTCCCTACACTATGACTGGTCCTTATAAAAAGAAGTGAGAACACAGAGGCAAAGGGAAGAAGGTCTTGTGAAGACAGAGGCAGAGGCTGGATTTCTGCAGCAACAAATCAAGAACATATGGAGCTGCAATGTAGTGGGATAGACAAGGCTGGATCCCGAGGCATTAGCAGGAAGCAGGCTTACTGGCTGCAGCCAGGTTCAGAAGGGGGCTTTTGCCACCATTCATCAATCCCTCTGAACCCCAAATTCAGAAAGTTTCAGAACTTTATACCCAGTGTGTAGGGGGAGGGGCTCAGAGGCTCACGATCTGTAGAAGTCCACACAAAAGCAGCTTTTTTTTTTTTTAATGTTCTGGGCATTGAACCCAGGCCTGGATACAAAAATACAAATGCCTCTGTGGAGGCCTGGGTTAGTGTTTCTTATCACATCCTGCTTCTGCAACACACCTCCTGCCTGAAAACTCTGTTGCAGAAATTCTTATTGATAGTCTAAGGACAGTTATGGTGAGGGTCTCTGGAGAAGCTTAATTAAGATTTTCTGTGGAGGAGGTGGTGCCACTACAACCAGATACTGGAAGAGAGGAAGAATTTTCCTCTAGAGGCCTCAGAGGGAACATACCCTACTGACTCCTTGATTTCAGTTTTCTGGCCTTCAGAACATAAACTATATTAACAAGTTCCAGCTGTTTTAAGTCACCAAGCTTGGGGTAATTTATCATGGCAGTCTCAGAAAACCAACACATCCTGACAATATGCTTTCCTTTGTAAAGACATTTTTATACCCCAAAGGCTTAGTATGATGTCTGCCACATAATAGGCTCTCAATAAACATTTGCAGAGGGAGTGAATTAAGGCAGGTCAGCAGTCTTTACCTTGTGTCCCCTAAGTTGGAACTCACCTCCTTGCTGGATGTGTTGTCTCTATGCTGATGATTCCTCAGACAGTAAATTAATGCCTTTAGAACCTAGAGTTAAGATAGCACCTCAGGCTTACCTGAGCTAAAGTTCATGAAAGAAAATATACCTCCTAGAAGGGATATACCCTTAAGCTAAAAATAATTTCAGATGACAATAGAAAATACAGGTAATATTATCTTAGGCAAAAGAGATAACCTTGAATATCTGAAATCAAGTTACCTTTTGCAAATTCTGTAGATTGCATAACCTGGTCTGACTCTAATCTTTTGCACATAGATCTTTTAGTTAATAATTTTAAGATTTTGCCAAGCAGATATAAATATTGCAAATTCCAGAATATCATCTTCTGGGTAACTGACTAGTAATTTGATTAAATGAAAACTCAAAACAGAAGCAGTGCCAATTTAGTCTTGCACACAAAGGTAAATAAGTGATGAGAATGTCTGTTCTGGAACCAAACAGATCTTTTATTTTAAATGCCACTTTGTAGGAATTAGCAATATTAGTTGAGTCGATCTGTCTTCACTGTTCATATATTAAATAGATGCTGGCTTGATTTGAAGCAGCAATCTCATGAGCAGACCAAAATAACAAAGGCATATGGGTGCAGATTTCCTTGCCCTTTGCTGACCATGCTTGCTCTGGCACACATATGCACTAAGTGCTAAATGCTATAATAAGGTATTTCACTCGATGCACATCAGTTAAAATTAAGAAAGGAGCTGAACTTCAAGGGTTATTAAAAGCTCTTTTCTCACCAGCTCCATCAGTCATTGTTCAATCTCACAAATGGAATAACAAAACCTGTGATGGTATTAGCACTCACTCTGAAGAGCTATATACTATCCGTCTTAATATTCCAATTTTGAAGATTCCTTAGGTGACACATTTTAAGATTGCCTTCCATGTAGAGTTTATGTTGAAGCCCTCCAAGCATTCCTAGCAAGAGCTATATCACTTATCGCTTATTATTATACAGCAGAAAAGACAGAAAACTGCAGGAGTAGGCATTTAAAAATGCAGCCTATAATATGCAATGAACTCATGATAACTGGGTAAAGGTGCTTTATAAATTAACACTTTATATATATATAATTATAGGGTATATTTCCTTTCCTTTGCAAAAAAAATCAAGTTTTCTGGAATCAAAACTATAGTAGGACTAAAACTTAAATACAATTTTAGATATAAAAATTTTCAAGTTTTTGAAAATAGGAAGTATTAGTTATCACTCTGTTATTGTAAAGAGAGACTGACTTTGAGAAACTCAAAATGTACTGCTGATAACTGAAGGGAAAAAGATTAACCTAAAAGTTGATTGACTACCTCAGAATATGACAAAGAAATAGTATTTCATATGTAACCAGCTAATGGAATGAGCAAGGTTTTTCATTGTTGTTGTTGTTTTTGGATGGTGGGTACCGGGGATTGAACTCAGGGGCACTCGACCACTGAGCCACATCCCCAGCCCTATTTTGTATTCTATTTAGAGTCAGGGTCTCACTGAGTTGCTTAGTGCCTTGCTTCTTGCTTTTGTTGAGGCTAGCTTGAACTCGCAATACTCCTGCCTCAGCCTCCCAAGCCGCTGGGATTACAGGCGTGTACCACCAGGCCCAGCTAGAATGAGCAAGTTTTAATGCATGGGGATTGCTATTTTGGGTAGACTCAAGAAAAATATATACACAGATTTCCCAAGGAAAGTTTAGACATTAAGATTTAGAGGAGAAAGAGTTCATACGCTCTTGCTCATAATTATTGTCTAAAACAATGAAGACTGCTTCCCCTTAAATTGCCCCCTTCCATATTTGGTATGTATGAGCAATGTCTCTGTGCTCATGAGGATCATGAGTTTATCAAAAAGAAAAAAAAAAGACAAAAAAGAAAAATCACTGGAAGCATTGAAATCATTACCTAGAATGAAATGAATAAAAGAAAAGAGAATGCTTATTTTACTGTTTCCATAAATAAACTCATTACCCCATCACAACCAAATCTATTCTTCCCTCTAACATTTTTGTCTCAGGCAACTCACTGCTGTTTACCCGGTTGCTCTCACCAGGAACCTGGGAATTGTGCTGAATTCTTTCCTCTGTGCCATCCCACATATCTTCCCAATTTTATCTACCAAATATTTTCTGAATTTTTCCGTTCCTAGCTATAGCATCATTGGTGCTGTCATAATGGCACAAAGGGGAGTAAATGTTTCTGAGAAGCAAACATTGGTGGCAGCAACAATGCCACTGATAGCCACTGGGCAACTGTACCTCAGCCTTGCCTATGAAGTGGAGCAAGGGAGCTGGGAGTGTTGATAAGCATTGGGCTATGTTAAAAATAAAGTCCTGACTTTGGGTCTGTGAGTTTCATTTGCTTTTATAATTATCATTTTAGTATCATAAACATCATAACACCTCATCCCTGCAATTACGCTGCCTCCCTTTCATGTTGGACCAAGTATAGTAAGAGAAGAAAAAACACCTCCCTGGGTTCCCTTTTGCACTGCTCAGATGCTCTGTCGTTTCATTAGGAATTTACTATATGATAAATAGGAACAAGAGGAAAATGATTAGAGGAAATGCAAACACCATTATCACAATTACTTTTCCAAATTATAGGGTTTTGATCCCACAATTATTAAATTTAGGACCCAAAATACCGGTATAGCTTGCTCTCTCTTCCCAGCGGCAGCCTGTCTCCTTTTGAGAAATGAGATCTCATCTTTCATCTTCCTAGGATCAGCTGCTCAGAAAAATTGTGACCTTTTTGCTTTCTGGTTTTCTTTTTTAGACAAAAATTGAAATTCCAGGGAGACAATTTGGGGTCTTTCCATTCCCTTCCCATTTCTGATTTGTAGTGCCCGAGTCTTCTAGAGATAATTAGCAGGAAGATTCCTTTGACTAACCTCAAAATGATACTGCTCTTCCTAGCCCAAGAGGAATTCTGAGTTCCTTGTATCTCTTTTACTGTGTAAAGCCTCATCAGTGTACCCATTTCGAAATCAGAATATAAAATAGCCTTCATGTTGTAATATTCTTAGAGCTTCATTAAACAACAACAACAAAAAATGTACAGATAACGCTATCTCCACAAACAGCCCAAGGACAGCAGCTGGATCATTTCCATGAAGTCGTTCTGCAGTGATGTGTATGTTGCAGTCCACAGCAACTTTAAAAACAGTTGGTCCAATATACTTATCCTAAAAATGAGCCCTCAAATCCAGCAACCTGAATGAGCTCACTCCACCCCTGGATTTCCTACCCTTTCTAACCTGTGCTTGGACCACAATTTAAACATCCAACAGGGGAGCTATGAGCAGCCTGGATCTGTTATCATATTAGATCTCAGACTCTTTCAACTAATATCCTTTCATCTTCTCCATTTGTATAGCTCTGTGTCTAAACACATTCTTACATCTAACTCTGCCTTTTATTCCTGGGCACTCATTTATTTCTTGCAACTTTTCTCCAGCACGATCTTTCAGTTTATTTACGGGTGTGCTTTGCCCTGGCACTGGACTACTCTCTGTCCTGATGGTGCCCTGTTTCTAGGTCCAATCTCATGCCATCCTGCACTGTCATGCAAGGTAAGTGTTCCTATGATGCATTCCTTTGTGTAATCCCATACCTCTCTCGCATAATCTCAGAACGAGTTCACTAAATTGATTATATTTATTTTTGTATGTGAAAACTTGAGGGTAAAGGAAAACTTTCAGATACACTGAATACAATTTCATTCTAAGGTTTGAATATGCCATTAATCCCTCATATAAAGACAATCACTATTACAGAGCAATAAAGAACAAAGCATTCATACCCAGGAATTCAAAGCCAGGTTTCAAATCTAGGTTCCACCAATTATCAATTTTGTAGCTTTGGACAAAATTACCTAATCTCAATTGTGCCACTTCTGTTAAACAGAGATGACAAAAATAGTACCTAGTTCAGGATTGTGAGAATAGCAGAGGAAAATTATCTAAAACATCACACAAGAATATTTTTCTATCTTTTTCTGCATGGTAGTGAGGATTGAACCCAGGGCCACGTGCACAGCAGACAAGCACTCAGTCCTGATCTACATCCCCAACCCTATATTTTGAATATTTGAATATTATTGCATATTCAAGGAATATGAATAACAAAGCCACTGTGTTTATACATTTTTTTTAAAAAAACAACTTATTGGACTTGATTGCTTCTTATATCCTAGAACTTGTATCTGTGATCTTTTTTCCTAAATAAGAGTTTATAGAATTTTATTTAGCAAAGATTTAATACATTCACTCTCATTTTCTTTTTATTGCCTGCAAGAAAGCATCTTTATTTTTCTCTTTGTGATTCAAAGATATTTTCATTTGGAATATATTTTCATTTTGGCATTTATCTTTTATCATACTGAAATAATTATTTCAGTCTTCTGATGATACTGCTGAAAAGTTCCTGCTTTTTATTATTATTTTTTTCTTTTAAGGCGTCTGCTTTTAGTGTTATGTGGTATCACTGTTATGTTTGGGTGCACATTTCTTTTTGCGCACAAGGATTTGTTAAACTTCTTGAATCTTGATGTGTTATGGAAAGGTCTCACTTCTTATCTCCTCATTGCCTCTTTTCTGTTTTCTACCTCTCATCCTTCTGGAAAAAAAATTTTATTCAATATATGGTAAATTCTTCCATTTGAGCATTCATGCCTTTTAACCTATTCTTCTCTGTACTATATTCTGAATAATTTATTTTGACTTGTTTTTCATTCCACCAAATTTTCTCTTCTATGTTTAATAACTATTAAAATTAACCATTGGGTTTTTTCAATTATAGTATTTTTTATTTCTGAATTCTGTGTAATTCTTTTGCAAATCTACTAATTTGGACTTTGTCATTTACTACTCCCTGGAGATACTTGAATATTTTACGTTTCAAGTATAATAAGCATGAGTATTATAATATATAAAGTCTTTATTTCTCCCTGATGGTTCTTAATCCCAGTACCATGCTTCCTGATGTATATGATCTTCTACAGGGAGCTCCTTTTCTTGAAAAACCAGAGTAAAGATTCTTTGAAATCTTGGATAAAGATTTATTTCTCCATAGCTGATAAGTTTTGTTTGTCTTACTTGAGGCCCCTTAGACATTACCAATCAGATTCATTCAAACAAAATCCACACTTGAAGAGTTTTGCCTACCCAGAAGGGTGATAGATTTAGGCTTTGTTACAAACCAGCTCTCACTCTCCCCACCAGCCTTGCTCTGCTCAACTGCACAGTAACTGTCTCCTGGTATATTTTGGGAGAAGGAGGTGTTACTTTGGGTTTAATTTATACTTTTGGTTTAATTTATCCCCTAATGACATGGTCAGGTCAAGTGTAGGTCTCCTGTTAGAGTACCACCTTGAGAAGGTTTTGAGTTTTGATTTTTAACCCACATTCAAGAGACCGTGAAACTCAACAGTGCATGATTCTGCTGAGACAGATGACCCAGGGAAATGGGAAGTAAATTATGGTGGTGGTGGTGATGATGATGATGATGATGATGATGATGGTGATGAAGGTGGAGGTGCTGGTGGTGGTGAGTAAGGAACAAACAAGTAAGGAGGCTCAACCAACACCTAGGTTCCTGCCCTCACTGATTTTTGGCTTGATAATACCTTGCAATTTTGTCATGTCTTCAGTGATTATACGTATTTTTAAAAGTATATGCTATCCAAGTATTTTTTTTTTCATTTCATTTTGCCCCAGAAGGGAGGGTTGCTATCAACCAAAGAGGAGAATACTAAAATTATCAATCTATAGAACACACCAGTCACACCAAGAACTATGGACAAAAATCAAACATATTCCAAGTTTCATATTCTATTCAAAGACCTAGACAGTGAAAAATGTAGGTGCCCTCTTCTGGTGGGATTCCAAATAAAAACAATTGTAAACCATCAAAATAATGCTATAGAGTATCCTAAGACATTTAAAGAAAATGACAAAATATACATTAAACTCTTTATTAATGGCACGTTCTTAAACTGTTTCCACTTGGATAGTGCATATGTTTGATTTGCCCACTAGGTCTGAGGTTTCTAGAAGAGGCCCTTCTTTTAAGAACCACTTTCCAAAATAATTTGTTCACATGCACACTTACCCCTGTGCTCTGGCCCTTCATCCCTCACCAGCTTGTTTTGTGCTTTACTACCGTTATAGGTGGACTCTTCTGTTTCTCATGCATAGTTGATGTTTCTTATTTTGCTTTCTAGTATTTTTTGATCCTGGTCATGTCCTGTATTTTCAAGCACTAGGTCTTGTCTCTCACATTAACTTGACTTTGTGTTTTCCATTCCCATTATAGAACACAGACCTTATAGCCCAAATATCTTGTGTTTGGCTAAATTTGAAAATCTATAACAAATCAAAGAAATGGCTTTGTAAAGGTAATATATTGCAGCTGCATACTGATTAAGATGCCTCAAGGCATGGACTTGCCAACATGAAGATTGCTTTCTGGATATTTAAGAAGTTATTGACTTCTGAGCTTCTGTTACCACATTAAGATGGAAATAGAACTTGGCATCTGTTGCTCTTGCTTGCTCAGCTTTCTTCAAACCCTTTGGTATCCGTGGGACTGTTCAATTCACTCTTGTTTTCTCCCAGTCTCAGGTAAGAGATAAGTCAATCAAACTCTTTCCCAGGAATCTGAATCTCTAATGAAGTTACAAATAATGAAATTTATTCCATTATCAGTTTGTTAAAGACACTATCTTTGAGTTTATTCCTGTCTGGAATTCCCTAAGCTGCTTTTCAAATTTCTTGCAGGACTCAGTTTTACATGTTCAGCTTTTCTTTTGAGTCTACAAACTACCCACTATTTTTTCAATGATGTCCTTTTTCTTTCTGTTGCATGCAACCCAAGAATTTTACCTAAACAAAAAGGTTCTCATTGCTTTTTACAATTGACAGATCTCCTTCAAGTGTCAGAGCTATGCTTAGTTTCTAAATGCCAATGAGCATTGAGAATAGTGTCACATTCAGAACAGGTCAATACATATATTGACAAGGGAGACTTTGTAGTTATCTCAGGAGTCAAGAAGTTTCAAGATCACTTCTATTCATTGTCTATGTAATTTATACATAGGCACTGATCACAAATCTCTTTGGGAATCCTTCTCTATAGATAATGTTACATCTCTAATTATATAATCATGCATTTATCAATATATGGTAGAGTATAATATTTGTTTTTATACTTAGGAAATTCTGACACTATCTATGATATGCTACATTATATTCTTTATAAGAATAGAGACAATAGAATTAATAATGAAAAAAATTACAGGTAATTACTTTAAAATATTTAAATTCTGAATATCAAAAGAAATGTTCAAACTTTTCAATTTAGCAATTCCTCTCTTGGAAACCTAGTGTTAGTTCATAATTCCACATATGAGTTTCTTAGATTATTAGGAAGAGTTTGCAAGCCATCTGAATATTCAACAACAAGGAGGGTGTTGTAGTCATTCAACAGAACACTGCAGTTTTTAAATAGGTCATATTCTAGCACAGAAATTTGAATGATAGCTAGAGTTTTCCTCCTAACCCCATTAGTTTTAGAAAAGACCTTAGGGAAGTCACTTGGCCAATTTTTGTGTGGTGCCTTAACTTGTCATTTGTAAATTATAGATAACAATAATGCTTGTATTATTATGGTATACAATGGAAATATGTTACTATGTGTGAAGTTCTTATAATCTACCTCACATAAGCATTAAGAAGACACAGATTGTGTATGCTATGTGATCATAACTTGGTTTTAAAAACACATAAAATTCATTTGAAACATTTATAAATTCTTTCAGATTAACAATTGCATAATTGTATAGTGGAATTGTGGCTGATATTTTCCCACCATCATGTTTCTTTGTTTAACAAAATTAATAAGATAGTTTCCAATGAAAAATAATTCTTCAAAAATAAAACTTGCCTGGGTCACTTCTTATATCTTATATCAGTCAAATTATTTATAAGTATATATATGCATGCAACTTCTTGGTGAGTTACAAAGGCATCCATCATTTAGAAAAACTTAGAATTCAAGCCATTCCTAAACTTTTCTTTCCAGAAGAGTTCATGAAAAAAAATTAAGCTATTATTTTCAAAGTAAGTCTGTTCTTTTGTCCATGTTATACTCAGTTCATACTCAGACATTGGTTAAAATTAGTTTTTTTTTTATTTTAATTTTAATATAGGAACATGCCGAAGGGGTATGACATATGCCAGGTTACCTGTAAAAGCTCCTTCTTGGGGAGAAACAGATCATCCTTGGTCAAGATGTTAATTTTTAGAAAGGCTTTTAGGAGAAAGATTTTCCGATTTAGAAAACACTTCAAAAGAACTTAAAGTGCTCCCAGGTCTATGCAAAACCTCATTTGCAATGATCAGAGTCGTACACCAGCTACCCTATGATTTCTGATAATGGGTTCTGCATTAATTTCTGTTGTTTCAGGAATTTATGTAGATAAAGCTCATCTAAGCTTGTCAGTCTTATCACTCTGAGATGGTAAGAGGGTTAGATGCAGATTAATTGGGATGGCTTAAAATGACCTGTAGGAGAAGAAAGTCCTACTCAACCTACCCAGGAACAACAGCCATCACTTACTGAGTGCTTAGAACATATCTGGTACTTAGTGTGTTTGGTTTTTACTTGCTGCACTAATTTTATTTGTTTCACCAGATTTTTGTTTTTGTTTTATTGTTTGTTCATTTGTTTTTCTTTGAAGGGAAAGAAGAAAGGGAAAGTGGATGCTTTTTTGGTTTTGTTTTGTTTTTGAAAGTTTGTTGGCTCCTGTCTCTTTGCATACAGAAGCATCAATTAAAAAGATAGAGATCAGGGGCAGAGGGTCTTCCTTCTATTGTAATTCCTGGCTCAAAGGCAGAGATTCCCATAGATTTAACTAGCTATGGGAGAACTGGCTGGGAGACTGACAGTACCAACCTTCAGGCCCCCATGATATTTTCCCAGAGGACACAATGATACAGGGCTACACTCTGACAATGCTCATCTAAACCCAGGATCTTTACTTTTTGTTCCTTTCCTTTTTTCCTGGTGCCTCATATCATCTGTCTAGTAGTCCAGTCCCTTCCACGGGGTGGGAAATAGTGAGGAGAGCTAAGGTTTACCATATTCTTAAGAGTATGGGAATGATCTTTGCTTTTTGGTCTTATCCCGCCTCTATCCTACAAGGAATCTTTACCATAGAATCTGTTATGATTTAGATGTGAGGTATCTTCCAAAAGCTCATGTGTGAGATAATACAAGAAAATTCAGAGATGAAATGATTGGGTTATGAGAGCCTTAATCTAATCAGAACATTAATTTCACTATATGGATTAACGAAGTAGTAACTGTAGGCACGTAGGGTGTGTTTGGAGGAGTTAGGTCATTGGGGGTGTGCCTTTGGGGTACATATTTAGTCCCTGATGAGTGCAGCTCTTTCTGCTTCCAGGTGACATCTTAAGCTGCCTTCTTCCTCTACACTCTTCTGCCATGATGTTCTTCCTCATCTCAGGCCCAGAGCAATAGAATCAGCTGTCTATGAACTGAGATCTTGGAAACTATGAGCCCCAAATGAATTTTTCCTTTTCTAAAATTGTTCATGTTAGATTTTTTGGTCATAGTGGTGAAAAAGCTGGCTAACATAGAATCCCATTCCCATTATATTGACTGACATCTCTAAAATATAAACCAAACTTCTAAATATTGGCTGCTTTTCAGGTCCCCAATAGACTCATTGTCTCACCCACCCCCTCTTGTATTATCTTTCATCATTTCAGGTGTTTGTGTGAATTGTGCCTGAACAATGCCATTTCCATTGAATGTCCAGCTTTATTACCAAACCTTCAGTGTTCAGCCTCTTAGGTCATTTATCCCTTGGGCCTTTCTGTGTTTTCAAACTGACTTACTGGAGTATTCTAGAGCTTCCTCGGCCCTTTACAATCAGCTAAACTTCAAATCCTGAAACTTGAATTTTGTACAATGATACACTTACAATGGAATTTTGCAATAAATTTAAAGAAATGGAACTTAATGTATCTTAATAGCTTCCCTTGAATCTATACCTTCAATTGTTAATAAGCCACATCACTGAGGAAATTATTTTAATGATTAATTATGTATTTTCTAACTCAATTTTAATTTGTTAAGATCCATAAATAAGAATCTTTTTTAAAAATATATGCATAACAGCTTCTGAGTCATGTATTTCTTTCAAATCAGAAGCAAAGAATTATTATTGAAATATGTTCATGTAATTTAGATCACATAGATCTTAGCAAATTAAATATATTCATTATAGAAAATACTGAGTTATTTTATATCCTTTATATATCCTTTATATCCTTTATGTCCTCCACTTAACTAATTCCCAAGCAACAGAATTAATGCAGGCTAATTTAAAGGGAAAAGCAATTTATTGGAAGGATATCAGATAGAAACCTGAACATCCAGACTCTGCAAATATGCTGAGAAAAAGAATCTTAGAAGTCAGTCAACCAAATAGAGATAATATTTCAGGTACTTGTGGAACTCTGGACATGCTACTCCTGAACATTCATAGGACATTAATACTCAATACCACAAATGTTTTCTATGTACAGACTTCAAACAATGTATTTTCAGTCTCAATATTCCTTAGTTATCCTCAGTCTTATTATCATTCTCCTAAAAACTAAAGATCTCAGAAAAAGAGAGGAATTTTCAGAGACAGGGTCACTTTTGGTGTGGCTCACAGTAGCTAAAAAGAGCCTGGAGCTTCCATTTTGGGTGTCAGAGGAATAGGTGAATATGGGGCCTTGCCTTTCACTAGGAATCACACAAAGGGGTTTCCCCAGCTAAGACAATCGCGTGGATGTTAGGCTACGGAAGAAAGCAGACCATCCAAGAAGTTACACATATGAAGTCTCCTTATCCCTTCAGAGTAAACTTTCCCCAATTTGGTCCCAAGCGTTTTAATTTTTTAAAATCATGATTATATTTTTATATTTGCATATTGTTCTGTAGAGAAGAAAGGGCATGTCGAAGCATATCCAAAAGGAAATCTAAGGTAGAAATTAGTTTACAAATCTATTTCAAGGACAATTTAAAGAAGAGAATGGACATAAATTTTTCTTCTCTTAATGATTATTAAGTAATTCAGACCACACTTAGTGAGTTAAATTCATGCAGAAAAATCATATTTTAAAATTTATTTTTAAAGTATCAGAGAAGTTTTAAAATAGTGAAATGAAAAGCAGATGAGAAGAAATATAAGGACAGAACCTGAGAGAGGTGAAAGTAGCATTATGGTCACATTTGTTCACAAGGTATTCAGTAAATCAGAGGGGGCTAATTTGAGGCTGAAAAGCTGAGCAATAGGTTGAAGGCTGGTGTAGCTGAGAGGTAGGCATGGATAAATATCCATCATATTGAGTTGAGAATCCTTAAAGATGCCTCCCTAGTACCTTCCAAATAGAATATAGTTCAATTTCAAATTATTTCCATCCAGGAAATTGGGGGTGATCCAGATAGCTATTTGTCACATGTCCTTTACTGAGTCAAACATAAATGCTCTTTGGGGAACTCTCCAAGACCTCAGAGTATTTCTGTGTAATTTTTACAAATGAAACATTTGTCTCAGAATAACACTCAGAGAGGCAAAATAGTATGACTTAAAAATAGCAGAAATTAAGAGACCTATATGGTCTCTTAATAACCCTATATGGTCTCTTAATATTGAACTAATTAGACATAAACTTTCAAATCACCATCCTTTTCATTGAGAATATTGACAGAAGCCTGGAAATCAAAAATAGAAAGAAAATATAGGACTAAAATATAGAATTAAAATAGTAATTTTTCAGGTGGAATTTAATAGCATATTAAACAAAAATGAAGAGAAAATTAGTAAATTGGAAGATAGATCAAAGGAAAATATCCAAGAGATGGAAAGGAAAGATGATGTGATGGAAGATAGAAAAGATAGAGTAAAAGACAAAAAGAATAGAGTGAGGAGGACCATCAGACATATTTGTAAACCACCAAGACAAAAAGGCAGAGAAGATAAAAACAATCTTTTATGAGTTAAAAAGGATAAAAGACTCTGGCTAAAAACTTTCAAAATATAAAGAGGAATTGCAAACCACATACTCAAGTTATACTGGCACAAATTATCAAGCAACCAAAGACCTCAAATTTTGTTACACATCACACTAAATCTTTTAAAATACAATGCCAAAACACTAAGAATTAAAAAAAAAAAAAAAAAGATAACCTTGCATCCATCACCTCAAAACATTTATCTTTTCTTCGTGTTGGTAACATTAAATATCCTTTCTACAAACTGCATAACAATTATAGTTGAAGTATACAATTAACTGTTGTCAACCATGGTTAACCTACTGGATTATAGAACATTAGAAGTTATTTTCCCTTTCCCACTGCAGCCATTTACCCACTAACCATTCTCTATTTCTCTTGTCCCCATACTTCCCCATGCTATGGTCACCCTTTTCTGCTCTTGCATGCTATGAGACCAAGTTTTAAGCTTATACATGTGGTATCTTTCTGTGCCTGACATATTTTATTTATATAATGTCCTCTAGTCCTATTCATGTTACCATAAGTAACAGCATTTAAAGGGAATATAAGTGTATACACTCTGTATTTTAAAGAGAATACATTAAACTTGTATACATTTTATAGAGGATAAAAGTGTAAATACCTTGGTAGATATAGTTTTATAACAATGTTTATAGATTTTAAAATATATAAAAATATAATGTATAATGATGAGAGTATATAAGTTAGGAGATGGATAAACATGTTCGGAAGTCATTGAATTACATAATAACAGAAGAAAATTACAAATAATTTTAGGCTCTACAATCCACAACCTGCATTCTTTAATTTCTAAGAAAATGTAAAAGAATATATTGCTTCCAAGCAAATGGATAATAGATGGTTAGTGGAACAATAAAACATAATGATGCCAAAAGAAGACAAGAAAGAAGAGAAACACTATAGATGGGAAAATATGAATTGCTGAGTATGATTATTCAAACTCAATTATATCAGTAATAATAGTAAATATGCATTATATAAATATTCCAATTAAAGTTAAGAGTAATAGAGAATCCAAAACAAAACTCATCTATGTGCTACATACAGAAACAGATATGAAATGAAAGAACAAAAAAATTTGAAAAAAAATATGAAAGATAAGTGATGCAGAATTCAAATGAAAAATATGGATAGCTACATTCATATAGACAAAGCAGATTTTCAAAAAATTAAAAAGAGCAAGGCCCTTCATGAATGGCAAAATGTTTGTCATGAGGAAAACATATGTCTGGGCTTTTATTGTGTGTGTGAATCTAGTAACAGCTCTAAAAAAATTTTTTTTTGCTCACTACAGTCATACATAATATTGAGATTCATTTTGACTTAATCATATAAGCATGGAATATAATTTGTTCTACTTCAGTCCCCAGGATTTCCCCTTTTCCTGCTTTTCTCTATCCTCTTGTTCCCCTTCCTCTATTATACTGGTCTTCTTTCTACTTATTTATAATTTTCAATTAGTACTTTATAGATATATAAAAGTGAAATTCACTGCAGCATATTCCTATATGTACACAGCATAGTTCCACAGTTAATTTCATTCTACTGTTCCTCTCTTCACTTTTTCCCTCCTCACTCTCCCTCAATTCTTTCCTCTGCTTCACTGATTTCCCTTCTGTTTTCACCGGATTCTCCCCTCCATTCTCCCACCCCCAATTTTGGTTTAGCTTTCATATATGAGAGAAAAACATTCAACCCTTGATTTTCTGAGTCTGTCTTATTTCACTTAACATGATGTTCTTCAGCTCCACTCACCAGCAAATGCCATAAATATATTCTTATTGTGTGTATATACCACATTTTCTTTATTTTATTTATCTCTTGACATGTACCTGTGATGGTTCCATAACTTGGCTATTATGAGTTAGGCTGCTATAAATATTGATGAGACTCTATCACTATAATATGCTAATTTTAGTTCTTTTGGATACTGAGAAGGGGAATAGCTGGGTCATGTGGTGATCCCATTCCAAGTTTCATGAGGAATCTCCATACTGCTTTCCAGAGTAGTTGTAGTAATCTGCAGTCCCACAAACAATGTATGAGTGTGTCCTCATCTTCATCAGCATTTATTATAATTTATATTCTTCATGACTGTCATTATGACTGGAGTGAGATGAAAGCTCAATGTAGTTTTGATTTTCATTGCCTGTTAGAGATGTTGAACATTTTTTCATATATTTGTTGTCCATTTTTATTTCTTCTTTTGATAAGCATCTATTTAGTTATTTTGACTATTTATTAATTGGGTTATTTGGGTTTTGGTGTTAGGTTTTTTGAGTTCTTTATATATTCTGGATATTAATCACCTGTAAGAAGAGCAGCTGGCAAAAATCTTCTCTCATTCTGCAGATCTTCTCTTTGGGTTCCTATTTCCTTTGCTGGGCAGGTTTTAAATTTGAGTCCTACTCACTTAGAGATTCTTGGTTTCATTTATAGTGTTTTAGGAGTCTTGTAAAGGATGTTAGTGCCTGTGCCAATATATTGGAATGTTGAACCTATGTTTTCTTCTAGTAGTTGCAAAGTTTCTAACTTAATTCCTAGGTCTTTAATAAACTTTGAGTTGAATTTGTGCATGGTGAAAGATTGGGATTTTGGGCACCTTTGTCATGTATCAAATGAACCAAAGCCAAAATTAATAGAATACAATGAGAAATGAACAAATCCAAAATTATGAGAAATTATTAAATTATCTCAGTAACTGATTTAATCAGCAGGCGTACATCAATAAAAATATAGAAAGTTTAAACAATGAAAATTAGCATACCTGACCTAATAGAATATTTGTAGAATCTGGCATCTATATGTGCAGATAATACATTCTTTAAAAGCATGTGGAACCTTTTCAGAAATTGACCATAATGTCACAATAAAGCAAATTTCAGTAAATATCCAATTTGTTCTCTGAAAAAAATAGATTTGATCTTTATATATTAAATCATTTTAACAAATAGTAACTAAAACATCTTATATGTTCATAAATTAAGAAATATTCATGTAACAAAGTCTATTAACTCAATAAAGAAGTCCATATAAATTATAATTACACTATAAATTAGAAAATGAAAACAATAGAACTAATCTTCGTGTAGCTAAAGTTTAGAGGGACAGTTTAAATGTGTATATTAGGAATGCATAAAAGACTATAAAGGTAATAGAAATATAGTAAAGGCAAATGAACAATTTTATATCAATAAAACTGAAAATTTTGTCAAAATATGTACGTTTTTAGATAAAAATTTACTTATGGTGTAGCTCAATAATAGAGCATATGAATCACTGGGTGAACCCCTGGGTTCAATCGCTGGCACCAAAACATTAAAAACACAACAAAACAAATGCTGCAAAAATGTATCAAAATTATGAAATATGAAATCTATATATATACATCTTTCCTCAAGAAGATTCTAGGTACAGATAGGTGCATGTTGAACACTATAGCATATTTGATAAAGAAATGGTGTCGGGCTGGGGTTGTGGCTCAGTGGCAGAGTGCTTACCCAGCATGCATGAGGCACTGGGTTCAAACCCCAGCACCACATATAAAGATTAATAAACAAAATAAAGGTATTAAAAAAATGACACCATGAAAATAAAAAGAAATGGTGTCAATCATATAAATATTTTCTATGGGTTAGAAAATAAGATGGTAGGGCAGGAATTCCTCAGCTTTAAGTGAGAATAGTATAATCTTGATCACGAACCTGAACACTGCAGCAATAAAGGAAAATCTCAATAACATACAAATAAACAAAACCCAGGAATATATAGAAAGGATAACATATCATGATCAACTTGTGTTTATTTCTGGAATGAAATTTAACATTTGAAAATTGATCAATTAATTTTATTACATTGACAAAGTAAAAGAGATAATCAATAGAACATCTCAATAAATGAAGAAACACATTAGACAGAACTAAACAATTCATGTTAAAAATTTATAGGAGAGTAAGTATCAAAGAAAATTTTGTTAATCCAACAGAAGTCATTGTTATGGTTTGTATATGATATGTCCTCCAAAGCTCTTGTGTGAAACAATGTAGGAATATTCAGAATTGAAATGATGAGATTATGAGAGTTGTAGCTTGATTGGTGGATCAATCCATCAAATGGATTAATAATTAGAATGGATTAATGGATGGTAACTATAGGATCTTCCTGGAGGAAGTAGGTCACTGGCAGCATGCCTTTGGGGACTATCTTATATTTTGAGTTCCTTGCACTCAAACTCTGGTTCCTAGTAGTCATGAAGTGAGCAGCTTTTTTCTACCTCTCATTTACACCATGATGTTCGGCTTCACCTCAGGCCCAGACCTATGAAGTCAGCTAACTATGGACTGAAACTCTGGAACCTTGAATCAAAATAAACTTTTTCTCTAAGTTGTTCTTTTCGGTTCTTTGGTCCCAGCAATGAAAACCTATAAAAATCCTAGAACAGGACTAGAATTGTAGCCCACAGTCAAACTTAGTAATGACTTTGTAATGTGTGTCAGCGTGGTTAAGTTAGACTGCTTCCCAGGACTCCTTTTCCTGAGAATTTCAGGTTAAGGTAGGCCTCAATACGCATTTTGGGTGAGAAATGAATGATAGAACTGAAGCAGCAGCCATACCATTTCTTATGCTTAGAAGGTCAAGGCAGGATCACCAGGCACTTTTGTGATTCAATTCATGTTGTTGTGGGCCATCAACCAGGGATGCAATTGTTACAACTTCCCCTGCCAGTGAGAGTGCATACCTGACAACCATGAAACCTTGGTCCAATCCCCAGCAGCAAAAAACTGAACAAACCAAAACAAACAAACAAGTAAACTCTAGAGCTGCCACATTTAATAATCAAATGTGGTAGTGTTTCCATTTGAAATTGGTATATTGGAGAAAATGTCTGCTCTCATTGTCTCAATTCAACATCATCCTAGAGATTCTTATTAGGGAAATCAAGCTGGAAAAAGAAATAAAATGTAGATGATATAGAAAGACATAAAATTGTCATTATTTTTATATGATGATTGTATTTATAGGAAATATAAAAGAATATAGAGATAAATTATTGGAATTAATAAGTGAGTTTAGCAAGAAAAAGTCATATTAAGATCAATTGAATTGCTATAAATCAACAACAAATGGAATATAAAATTTAAAATATAGACATAATTTATAAACTTTCAAACAAAAAATGTGTAAGACCTTTATACAGGAAACTATACATATTATTAGAGAAATTAAATGGAGAGATAGTCCCTGTTTGGATCCTTGCTACCCAAAGCATGGTCCATGCATAGCAGCCTAAGCATAACTGGAAATTATAACAAATTCTGAATCTTAGGATTTATCCCAGACTACTGAAACAGAAAATGTGTTTTAATAAGATCTCTTTGTGAATTGTATGCATATCTTAATGTTTGAGAAGCAAGCATCTAGAAAACTCAATATGGAAAGGTCTCAGTTCTCTCTACATTGATATATAGATTTGTATATAATTTTAATCAAAATTCCAACAGTTATGTGTGAAAGAGTGAGTGTGTATGTATGTGAAAATTTGATATACTACTTATAAATTGTGTATAAAATTTTGAAAGGCCAAGGAGAGCTGAGACATTCTTAAAAAAACAAGTTGGCGAACAAATTATACTGAATTAAGACTACGTAATGATTTATTCAGAGAATCAGAAGCATTAAGGTACTAAAATGTATGGACATAGGTAGAGTATGTGTTTGGTCCACAGACTTCACCTTACACGATCGTGAGACTTGATTTAGAAGCAGCTGGTGCGAAGCCATTGTGTTTGCATCTGATACTGGAGCTTGAGATCTGCAAGTATCAAGACTTCAAGATGAGGTGTGCAAGTATCAGACCTCTTCTAGACAGTTGGAAGAGAAGAAAGACATAAATGAGATAGAGCGAGGCAAAGGTGAAACCATGAGCACAACCTGGAAATCCAAGAACAGCAGAATCCTGTGTTCATTCACACTACTCAGAAAAAGTGGAAGTCCTGAAAATGAAGCTGGTATCCCTTATTATGGTCCTAAATCCACCCATGATGTAGGAAAGAAAGGCTGAAACGGATTCAAGAGAAGTTAGGTATATTGCATCCCTGGTTGTTGCCCCACACCAAGGTGGGCCAGAACGACTAGGGTACCTTATGATCTTACCCCAACCTTCTAAGCCTAAGAAATAATATGGCTAATACTGCAGTTCCCTCATTCATTCCTCACCCAAAATGTCTAAAGAGTTCCACAGAAAAAGTCCTTGGAAACAATTCAGCTTAGCCAAGTTGACACACAAGAAAGCCGTCAGTAGGTGTGGCATTGTGGCCAAGATAGGAAAAAATAAGCCAAACACAACAGAATTGGAAGCCTGGAAAGAGAGCCCCATGTGTGTTGCTACATGGTTGACAATAAAGGTGACCAAATCAAAACTATAAATTTAGAGTTTCCTCGATTCAGTTTCTCTTTCTCTTGATTTGTATCTGAATTTCTTTACATTTGGAAAGAAAGGCCTATTCTTGGGGCTTGTTGCTTGTGTTAGTCAGTTTTCCATGACTATTACAAATTCTTCAGTTACACAACTTAAAGGGGAAAAATATTTATTTTGGCTCAGAGTTTTAGATTAGGGTCAATGAGCTCTATTGCTTTTGGGCCTGTGGCAAGGTAGTATAACACAGCAAGGAGCACTGGGCAAAGGACATTGTTCACCTTATGGTGGCCAAGAAGCAAAGAGAGAGAGGAAGGGGCCAGATCCCAATATCACCTGGAAGGGCATGTCTCCAGTGACCTAACTTCCTTCTAATACGTCCCACCTCCTAAACCTTCTACTACCTACTAATAGCATCACAGGCTAGTGATCAAGCTTTTAAAATGTGGCTGCTGGGGGACATTTAAAATTCAAACTATGACAGCACTAAAAGGGGAGAAATGTAAGTGCTTAAATATAAGTAAGTTGACTCTTGCCCTAAGTGTCAACTCAAGGCTGAGCAAGAGCAGCAGGGTAAATAGCACCTTGCAGTGCAATTGCTGGATGAAACTGGAGGAGGGAGATGAGATAGGAGATTTTTAAAAATCATATGCTTGCTGAGAAGCTTTTATCTTTTGAAAAAGAAAACACAGCTTCAATTCAGTACAATGGATTGTGTTTATATTATTTAGTTTCAGAACAATATTCTAAGACATGCACTTCAGCTTCTGCCTACAAAATTAAGAATTTAAAAAAAAATCAATATACTAAAAGAATACATGTTAGTACTTTGATGAGCATTCTTTACTTGGCATTATCAAAATCTCAGAAAGCTATTTTAAACCTCAAATAAAACATTTCAAATCAGAGTTTAAAGATTTATTTTTCTAATACATTTTTTTCAGAAAAAGTAGAATATCAAAATAACCTTTGAACAAAATATAGCTATTTCATGTGTACTAAGTTGTCAAGTCATTCTTAAATCAGAATTTCTAATTGGGTAATATTCCCTGATTTATATGGAAATTTGGTTGACTCTCCAGAAAATTCATAAACATAACCCCTTCTGTTGCGATTTTAGTATAGTTTATTGAAAGCACTTTGTCAAGTGATGTAATGTAAAGGTTCTATGTCAGGATTTCACAAACCTGTGTGCACACTGGAGAAACCTGGGGAGTTTCACACAGTATTCATGCCCCAGAGATTTTACTGGTTTGGGGTGTGACCCAGGTATTGAAATTTTTTAAAGATCTCCAGGTGATTCTAATGCATGAACAGGTTTGGGAACCCTTGCCCTACAATATTTAACACAAGCAGTCTGAATTTCCTGACCCCAATCTATATTCAGAAAGTAAGTGTCTTGAACACTTATATTGAGGGTTTACATTTAATACTTAATATATTCTTCTCAATTTACCAAAACAGTTCTTCCTAAGGTCACTGTGATGGTTAGTTTTATGGGTCAACTTGGGAAGGTCATGCTATCCAAATATATAGTCACATACCATTGTAGATATTTTGGGGAAGATATTTTATATGAGATTAACATTTAAATCGGCAGACTTTGAATAAAGCAAATTACATTCCATTATTCAAATTTATAAAAAAATTTGTAAACATAATCCCTTTTATTGCTTAGAAAGACAATAGAAGAGAAAAAGGACTGACCTCCACCAGGAAGAAGGAATTCTTCCAGAGTGTCTTCATCAGTTCCTCACGGAGTCTCCAGCCTGCCTGCCTACACTGAAGATTTTTGACTCATCTGCCTACACAATCATGTGAGCCAATTCCTTTAAAAAATCTTCTCTATCCTCTACCATCCAGATGTTGAGAGCCAAGGCTCAGAATCATTCACATATGACCCTGGAGTCTTGACTCTGACCTGGGTTTATCTAACCTCCCCCGATTGATGGGGAATCTGCATGACTTCCTTGTCTTTTGAGGTCACATCTTTTCGTGGACCCTAGAAAAATCTCTATTTTCAGTTTCCATTACTAAAATTTATTCCCAAACTAAAGGTCATTTTTAGCCTCTCAAATATAAAGTGAGACTCTGTTCTCTCTCTGTTGAAGAAAGGGAAATAGTGGGAAGAGGTCTCGTTGTTCTCTAATTGTTTTTATTAGGCTCTGAGCAGGAAAAGTAAAATCCCTTTGTCTTCTCTTGGATGCAAGATGGCTACCACTTCCACCCCCAGTGGAACTTATTTCAGCCATATATCCTGAAGGCCTGCTTTCAATTTTCCTAATGCAGAAGGAGGTCAGAGCTCAAAATCTTTATTCTTAACTAAACAGGGTCAAAAAGGCAATAGATACTACTTTTATATCATTGTCTTTGAAAAGAGGATGATATAATGAATTATAATGCTGCTCTTTAATATGTGAATTTACGTGTGTTGAAGGTCAAATAATATGTTCCGGAGCTAATAAAAGCCTGGAAAGACCAACTGTTAATACTTAGTTACTTCAGTCCTCTAAGCAGCACAGTTTATTCTGATTGTTTTTGCTTTATCTGTGTGGAATACAGTTTGCATTATTATCATCCTTTGGTTCTTACTGCTATTATTTTAATCAATTCAATTTGCAAAATGCACTAAAGTAAAAAACTTAGTGCTCAAACTAATACTTTTTTTGAACCCACACACTAGCCAGATGTAGCCTGTCACACCATGCTAGTATATGCTGTTTGATGTTGTGCATCATAGTATTTTTTAAATTATTCACATATTGAATTTAAATTTATGCAATAAAATGAAGTAGAGAATATGCACTTTTAGTTTGCTTTCTTTGGCAGCTATTTATCCATATCACTTTTTTATTTAAATGGCAAATTTCCAATTTTGAAGTTTTATGCTAGTGCCTGAAATCCAAGGAGGGTGAGTGTTGTTATTTTCATTGTTTGGGAAACAAAAATGTACCTCTGATAATTTTTGTCTTTGATTACTGCTTCTTCAAAGGATTTAAACCAGAATGAAAGCCTTTGAAATCTTCAGAGATGAGGAGACATGAGAGTTATTCTGTATGCACTGGATAAACAGATGTCTTAGCTTTTCAAACCAAACCTGAAAATATAATCACAAGCTTTATCAGAAACAGAGAACAATTTTTGCAGGTGTATAATGTTTTATATTTTACTAATGTGAAATGGAAGAAATAATGTCATTTTATTCCTTTTTCTTGTCTAAGAATTTAGTTCCAATTAACATTTCAGAAAACTTTTTTTTTAATATATCAGGAAGCAAGATACATTCCATAGGAGAAGAAAAAAAAAATCTCTTCTTGTCATTTTGGGTACAGATAAGAACCATTAGAAACATATCAATAAATTGCTTGGGAAGTTGAGATCCTAATTGAGAAATTCCAAATTAATAAAAGCCAAATTTCATTCATTTACTCAATGGACCAAATCTTGTAATCAAATTTATTCTAAGACACCCATTGACTTCAGAGTGAGTTGTTTTTTTTTTTTTTAAATGTGGAATAATTATAGAATTAAGCTCAATGCTACTAACTAAGCAAAAAAATTTTTTAAAAAACCCACTAATAGACTTTGCTTTGTGGCAACTGATGTCCTACACAGGAAAACCTATTCCAATGTGGATGGTATAGTTGTTCACTGATTCACAGCAGTACAGAAATGGACCTAATGATGCAAAGAAGCCAATAATCTCTATTCATTATGTTTCCAGACTTTCTAAGATAAAAGTGCTCCTTACTTACATACTTATGAGGATAAAAGAGAAACAGGAAAATCGTGCTACCATTGACTAGAATGTATCCTTGTGCCAGAAACATGAGTAATTTCGAAGTTTAAATCTTAAGTGAAGCCTTTCAATAATACCCTATCTGGCAATTCAGCACCTTATTAAATATCCACGTTATTCAAGACTTTTGTTGAAAACACTGAAAAGAGCTGCACCATTGGATAAATTCTAATTTTTTTGGTGAAAGCAAAGGAAAAATGGAGGCCATGTGCTTAAACGTATTCTGCAGGGAGCAGGGTTCCGTTCATTGCTGTATCCTCTGGGCCTTCTGCTTGCCTGATTGGAACTTTATAATGAGCCTGCACACATTAATTTTGAAATTTGAAAATGGTGGGGTCAATCCTGTATTGACAAAAATGTGCTGCAGACAACCAAATTGCATCGTTTAAAATTGCATCGTAGATTATTAAACCTGAGGACTTTGGACATAATAATATATTCCTTTTATTTTAACTGATGTTGAAACAAGGGGTTAAGTGACATATAGAAGATCTCTTATGCCTTAGGAGTGAATTCTGGCTTTTTTTTTTTTTTTTTACAGCTCCCCTGAGGGCTCTTTCATACTTTCTGGATCCACAGTAGCATTAAGAACAATTATCTGTGGGCTAGTTTGTTATGGGTTCACAATCCATACCAAGCCCTGAGACTCCATCTCCTCTGCTGCTTCTCAAATCCAACCACTGAACCAAGTGTGATTTCAGGGACAGAGTTAAACCACTGCTATCTCTTCTTCCCAAGATATCTTCTTATTGGCATGTGTTGAGTCAAGTAGCAATATGTTCAAATTAATTGACATGATTTACTTGGGAACAAAAATGTGTTTATGGACAAGTTGTGTTGACCAGTATGAAATTATTATACATTTTAAGCCATATTTAAAAGTCAATATTTAAGTTTGAATATACTTATTACAATTTCAACTTCTTTTCTACCATAAATGAGATAATCATGAAAAGTCCCTATAAGTGGATTGCTGCCTATTTTTCTTTCTTTATATATTAAAGTGAAATAGCCCAAAATAAAAATGTAAGATGTTTCATATGTAGCCAACAGAAAAGAACATTAAAATTTACTTTTGTATGATAATTATTTATATTTTGTTCATCTATTAGAATTAATAATATTAGTCTACCATTATGTTCTGGCTAAAGTATTATGCAAAGCCTTTTACATTCATACTTTCTAATCCTTATACCACCCCTGCAAAATGACTATTATTATTCCTATACTAAATATGAAATAGTTAAGTCTAAAAACTAGTATAACATGAAGGGAGTCCTTCGCATTAACTGTGAGAGAAATCTTTTCATTTTTTTATGAATAAAATTCATGGTCTATTTCAAGCCCCATTCTGCCCCATGGTAGAAACATCAATTTAATTAAAGTAAACACAAAAGTCGAGGGTTTATTCTTTGGTTATTTTGTGTCATTTGTGACTTTGCAATCTCCTTGATCCTTGCTGTCCTTCACATTTGCATCTCAGTGTGAAGGACATATGCAGACCCAGTCATGATCTTCTATACTGGCGACTGCTATTCATTTTCTATTGCGGTTAGAAATTATTGCAAAATTGGTTAACAACACTTATTTATCATCTCAAAACTATATAGATCAGAAGTGCACAACTGGTTTCTCTTTTTAGAGTTTCCTGAAGCCAAAAATCAAGATACCAGTTAGACTGGGCTCACACGTAGGGTTTCCAGAAAAGATTCCACTTCCAAGTTATTTGGGTTGTTTGCACAATCTAGTACCAGACAATCAGGGGAGTGAGGTCAATGTGTCCTTTCTGGTTGTAGGCTGAACTCACTCTCAACTCCTAAGGTCACTCCCCAGGCCTTCCATGTGAAAGCCTCACCATCTTCAAGCCAGCCAAGGCCCATTGTGTATGTTTCCAATATCCCTGATGCACTCTGCTACTAGTCAAAATAAATTTTTCACTTTTAAGGGACTCATGGTTAAATTAGACCCCCTGAGATAATGCTTTTTTCATTAACTCAAAGCAAATTGACTAGTAACTTTATTTACATCTGAAAGATCATGGCCATGATGTCTGACCATATTCACAGTCCTGAGGATTTAGGGTTAGAAGTCTGGGGGGTCCATTTTGTAATTTTGTGCACCATGTTGTCTGTCACACTGGCTTCTAGACACACAGTTCAGGCCCTGTGTGCTTTGGCATCTTTTATCATCAGAAGTACATTTAGTTGTGTCTTGGGAAAATTCCTTCTGCTCTCTATGTTTTCTGAGGCCTTGTAAATTCGTGCCAACTTTTGTCCTATAGGCTTAGCCATCCCAAGTATTTGCAGCTTGCGTAACAGATGTATGATATCAGCAAATAATGAAAATTCCTTTAATGTTAACTCATTTATTATTGGTACAACATACAAGAATCTGCTTGAAGATGGCTACTCAGAACAAGTATTCCTAGTCGAAGGAGCAATTTATAACTTCCTGTAAGAATCTTCTTTTGCCATTCTTAGGGAGTTTAATTCCTGCTAGGTGTCTCTGAACTCTTTGAGAGATGTTAGCTATGATGTTGGCTCCTTGCTGTCCAGGTGTTAATAGTAACAACCCCAGGACTTTCTTGGGCGCATCTCATGAGACTGCGTGAATCAGTGCTCAAAGTCCCAAGTCTGCTCCTGCACCCATGGCTTGGATTTCATTCTCACCAGAAGTCTCTTTTGGAATAGTTCAAGTCAGTCTTCTTTAGTTTACTCCTTTAGGCTATGATATGTGGAACTGGGAGATTTACCCACATCTTAGTTGTCCATAGAATGAAAGGAATGTAAACTTCAGGGAGAGTGGTATAAGGAAGAGCCTTTACCATGGTTGTTTTTTCCTGACACTCTCTTTACTACTCCCCACCTTCAACCATGCTAAAGCAATTTTATCATAAAACAAACTCATTTTACATAATTCTTCATTCTCTCAAATTTAGTATTTGGAACATGATCTTTATATCCTATGACCTTTGAGAATTTGTTTTTTGAAATACTCAAGGCTTAGCTGTTATAAATTGAAAAACTGATGTTCATGCTTATTAGCTTTTCCAGGAGCTCTGATGCCCACTTTGCAATTAAAAATATAAACATAAACTTAAAAAATATATAATTGTTATCTTGTTGTAAACATTAAAAAAACAGAATTATCATCTTGTTTTCTGGTAATGTAGAATAATTTAAATTTGAGGTAGAGTCAGGGCTTATAGGAAGCATAAAAGTGTGATTGAGACAAAATCATGGTCTTTAATGCACTCCAAAATATCAGCACATCATACTATAAGTTTGACTGTAAAGTTTATGCCTTTTTTAATCAGACTGTCATATCATAGTAAATACCATTTGTTTTTACCACTTGCAATAGTTCTTTTTTCTTTTTTGATAGTGGGGGTGGCAAGTGGCAGAGGGTGAAGTGGTTTCTAAACAATGTGTTACTGAATTATAAGTGAGTAACTTATTAGGATCAGATCTAAAATAAATTTGTAATTTATACTCTATTCATAGTATTAAAATTATTAAAATCCTAACATATGGTTCAACAATTTCAAAGACTCTTCTCAGTTTATTGAAAGGAAATCTTTTGAAAACTATCACCAATTGAGCCGACAAATTGGAGGGTCACAGAGGGCTGTCACCCTCCACATGGATGTCCTGCTCACACCACTTCTGTCCAGACTCCTATGCCAAGCAGCCTTCTCAGTAGAAGATCTGATCCCCATACTCAGAATCTAACACCTGTGCAAAACTGCCCTCATAAGTAGATGTCTTCCACACTAGCCTAATTCATTAATGGTTACAACTCCATAGATCAGAATTAGAACCTCTAAATTTACTGGTTCTATGATTACTTTGTGTGTGGACATTTATCAACAAATCAAGTTTGCCTCTACAAGCAATTCTGGATGCATGAAAGAGGGTCTCCAATCTTTCATTCTCTTCATATCTGGGCTCTGTCCTTTACATTGCTACTTTAGAAAGTTTCACTTTCAGCAATTGAATTAGACCATGTTGTATGCTAATGTTAAATTTTTTTAAAAAATCCTCCACTTGACATAAATTACTTATTTTTAGGGAAAGACTATGCAAATTTTCACTTCCTAACCCAGACAATCCAAATCATGTTCATTTTCTCTTATACCTACTGGAATGGCACCTCAGTAATTTATAAACTGTACACCATAATGTGAAGGAAGTAGTAACATCTTCCACGTGGAATAGAGGAAACCAGAAAAAGGAGATAAATGAGTAACTGGTTAATAAAAATAAATGTACATGAAACAAGGAAGTAAATTTGGGTGGAGGTTCCATTCCTCATTTCTGTAACTCATTTGTAGGGTATTTATAATTTTCTTTCTGTACTACTCTTTCCATATATCAGCAGTTTGCAGGTAATGAAACTTCTCAGTGCAATGAACATATTTACCCTCCTGAAAGATCTGTGCCTGTGATGATCCCTAAATAAGGTTTAGATAATCTTCCATGAACTTTTAAAAGGTGAAATGTATATACAGTGAAATGTATAGATCTAAGGGGTTAAATATTGAGTTTTGACAAATGAATATGTTGCTATCTCTATACTCCAAAGAAGGTATTTCCAATTACCTCAATAAATCATTTTCCCTCAGGTCAATCCTTATGCATGGGGGCTAATTTTTTACCTTATTTCTATCACTATAGACTGTCTACACATAGTTTTGAACTTCTATAAATAGTCATGAAATACGCATTCTTTCACATGTCTTCTTTAGCTCAACATAGGTTTTTATGTTGCTTCTAAGTTTGTGTATACATCAGTAGTTTGCTTTTTTATTGTTTTTTTTCCTCTTAATTACTGAATAGTATTCTATGACATTAGTACACCATAATTTATTTATTTACCCATTTCCTATTGAGAAACATTTAGGTTGGTTCCAGTTTTAGGTATAATTAATAAAGCTTCTATAAATGTTTGCATACACATTTTTTGGAGACTTATGTTTTGGTTTCTTTTGAGTAAATATCTACGACTTAAGTTGCTGAGTCAATATGGGTGTTTGTTTCATTCTCTGAGAAAAGCATAAAACTATTTCCCAAATAATTACAGCATTTTGCATCCCTATCAGCAGTGTATGAGAATCTCTGTTAATTTGCATCCTGGCCAGTATTTATTGTTGCTAGCCTATAATCTTAGCCATTCTAGATGGTGGTGTTATATCACTGCATTTTTACTATTAGTTGTTTGATTCAGAAGGCTAGACTTCTTTATCCCTTCCACAACAAAAGATCAAAATATTCAGAAAATTTCTCCTTGAAATATAGAATTTTTAAAATGTACAAAAGTTAATGTTAGAAAAACAACTTCAGTGCCTGTCCTGTATAGAAAAGATCATCCAGTAGTTGTGAACTTGGTTTATACAATCCAAAAGTACATAATAAAAAGATGAGAGAACAAAGGTTAAAAAGAAAAAATAAAGGAAAAAAACCATGCAAAATAACAAACTCACAGAAGAAGGTTGTTAGTATGACAATCATTAAAAAATTAAGTGTGTTTAGGTAAGTCAGAAAAAAGTTAAAATATTGTCCATTACTTCCAGTCTCTTCATGTCAAAAATAATCTTGTGCATTGAATTTACTTCACCATGGCAGTGATAGCAAGATTTCTAAAATGCATATGTGTGCTCTCTTTCTGGTGCTCTTCGTTTCTTCCTCCCTAACTTTACTCAGCCAAAGGATCTTTTAACCTTTCTTATAGTTCAGGGCTATATCAACAATTTTCTTTAGCTTCTGTTTTTCTGAAAATGTTTTTATTTTTCCCAAGTTTATGAAGAAGATACAGTATTTACTCATATAGAATTTTGGTTTGATAGGATTATATCAATTTGTTTCAGCACTTAGAAGATATAGTTTTATTATTTTCTGTCTTTTGTCTCAGAGAAACAAGTAGAAGCTCTGTTTTTCTATAGTAACTGCTTCCCATAGTTTGTCTTTCTTTTTTTTTTTAGTTTTCAAAAGTTTGACTATGGGACGCCTAGTAGTGGATCTTTTCATATTTATAAAATCTTACTGAACTTGGACCTATACGTCAGATATTTTCTATCATATTTGTGAAATTACCAGCCATTATTTCTTGATTATTTCTCTGGTGCAGTCTTACATTCTTGTTTTGAGAATTTAAGTACTCAAATATTAATATTGTCCTATAGGTTACTAATGCTGTATTTGTTTGCTGATTGTTTTTAGCTTTAGTTTTTTCATCAGTTTTCTTCAGATTGGATTATTTTTATTGATCTGTCTTTAAGTTCATAGATTCCTTTTTCCACTATCTACACTACATTATTTTGTCCAGTGAATTTTGTGCTATTTCATTTTACAGCATGGAATTCCCATTTTTAAAGACTAATTTCTGTTTCTCCCCTGAGATACCATGACTGTTTATTCATTGAGACTATATTTCCCTTAATATTTTAAACATATTGATAATCACTACTTTAAATTCACTACTTTGAAGTCATTATCTCTGCTAAGTTCAGCCTCTGGACCATCTTGAGTTTAGTTTCTACTAATTGATGATTGTAACTCAACGGATAATATTTTCTTGTGTTGTCATCTCTAGTGATTTTTAAATGCTTGACACCATGGGTAATATAGCCTGTTGAGATCCCGGATTCTGCTATCACCTGCTGAAAAGTTGACTCTTATTCCACCAGGCAGTTCAATTAGTGCCTGAACATCTTGATTTTACATTGGCTTGGATTTCAACATCATTAATGTAAGTTTGTGGAAGGCTTTGTTTTTATCTCAAGCTTTTCTAACGTGGCAGGACTCAACCTCTAAACATGTGGAACTTGGTGGGGTGTGATTTTAAACTTTGTTAATGTGACTTTTCTTCATGTCTTTCCCTAGAATGTTATCCTTACCTCTAAGGTAGTAGTCCTTTCCTATCTCAGCTGAATGTCAGGGTTGTTAATAAGGTGTTAATATTATCTGGGACTAGATTTCCAGAGCTGCTGGAGTCTCAGCATTGGTACCTTCATTCCATTCTAACCTTTATGGAAGCTGTCATCGAGTAACCCTCCAGACGTTTTCCCTGTTTACTCAGCCTTCAGACACATACTCATAGGACAATCAGACTCCCAAATGGATTTCTCTACTTCTCTGCACAACTCCCTTCTCACAAATGCTCTCCCTGCAGATTTCCTGCTGCTTCCTCTGCCCATACTCTGATCTCTACCTCCTGAGTGCAGCAAGCTGCCATCTTTGCCCAAAGAGAAGTTCTCTTCCTAGAGTTGGAAAAACTGTCCTGTGACAGGACTGCGTGGTGATGGGATGCACCTTGTCTGTTTTTTTCTTTTGTTTTGTTTTTTTCCTGTCAGGAATGAAAGTCCTTTAATGTCTGTGATCCAAACTTGGATACTCATATATTTTTCAATTTTTCTATTTGTTCTCTGATAGAGGGCTGGTCCAATAGCAGTTACTCAGTCATAGCTAGAATCAGAACTCAAATGTATGCATTATCGTATATTCGATTTAATCCCCTGGATAAAATGCTTAGGGATAAAATGAAAGAACTTGTCTCTGACTGGTCTTATTTGAAACATTTTATCAAAATTTAAGAGTTACTTCAGAGTGTATTCCAATATGAAGATGTTGACTCCCCAAATGCTGTGATTTTGAAATTACTGTACTGTGCACATTTTTAAAACCCTCAGTCAAAACCTACTGAGTTATGGAGCTATGTTTGTTTCAATATTAAAAAATATGTTCTTGTATATTAACTCAGCAAGTATTTGTGGAATGCAACTATGTTTCAAGACCTGTGATAGTTAGTATAATGTATAGTTTCTCCTAATAGTTTTTAATATTCTCTTCTTTAATTTCATTTTGTATACTGTAAATAAATCTGCATCTTAATTCTTCAATGTTCACTTTTATATATCTTTCAGTATTACTTAAAATGCCATTTATTGTCCACTAAATATGTACCAGACATTGCCTGCTGAGAATATAATGAATGACTGAGAACTAATACCCACCTTTAAGGAGCTAGGTCTTTAAAAAGACTTAGCATATGAATAGTAAAAGTTAACTAATAAAACTGTGCCCAAAATATTTGGGGGATACAGATGAGAGTGATTAACTCTGCCACAGGGTTCTGATAAAAGTTGCTAGAAAAGGTCAACCTTAATCTCTCATTCTCAGTAAGAAAAGGCAATCAAGGTTTAATCCTGATTCTTACTGGTCACAAGATCATTGGCAAATAATGCACTACTTTCTGTTTCATTTTCTAACTTTTCTCACTTTCTGCTTTTCTTTTCTAAAATGGGGATGATAATACTGACCTTGTGGTTTTGTGATGATAATTAGAAATTGAGGCTGTACATGCATAAAAATGGCATTTGTCATTATTTTGTTACACACCATGACTATTTTACTGTTGGCATATGCAATTTTTTGCTTATTTCAGAATTGCGTGAGAGATTTCCCCTGCATACTGTGATTGGCAAAATGTTTCAGTATGAATCATGCATGAATTATCAACTCATAAAATGAAAAAATCAGCAAAAATGACATTCAATTGTAATTTTCTTTGTTAATTCAGGAGTTACTTTGACATTTTTCAGAGTTCCAGGATACAATTGTGTTTTTCTATTTCCTTTGATCATTGCTATAGGTAAAGAGGTTTGTGATAAAATTTTTCAAAACACAGAAGGAACTTTTTGGCATTTGAAAGGTGAGAGTAGTATGTACTTTTTATACTTTTCAGAGAAAATATGTGAATTTGTCATGCTATTTCTGCCAAGTTTTATTTCCCAAATATCTTATGTCTGAATTTCTACTATCATATTTTTTCCTCTCTTTCTTTCATGTTTCATCATTATTTTTCTTCAGAATATATTTGTAGGGGCTGGGGTTGTGGCTTAATGGTAGAGCACTTGCCTAGCACATGTGAGGCACTGGGTTCAATCCTTCACACCACATATAAATAAAAATAAAATAAAGATCCATTGACAGCTAAAAATCTTTAAAAAAAAAATATATATATATATATATATATATTTGTAACTAAGGACTCTTGTGTGTAGATCTTATTTATTGTTCTCATATAATTAAACTTATTGAATAACACTGTATATATGGTAAAAAAGTACTCACTTTAAGAGGATAGTTTTGAATTTTGAAAATTTATATATTCATGTAACTACCATGTTATCCAAAGTATAGACCATTTCCATTGTCCCCAAAATGATTCCATAGACTTTTTATTTTGCAATTAGTTCTTCTCACAAACCCAGGACAGTCAAAATTTTCTGAAACTATAGATTAGACTTGCTTTTTCAAGAATTTCATATAAATGAACTCATAATATATGATTTTTGTTCTGGGAATGAGCTCAGGGGCTCATACATAACTAGACAATTGTTCTACCACTGAGCAATACCCACAAACCTTAATATTTCTTTTTTCTTTCCTTTCTTTTTTTTTAGATAGAGTCTCACTGAATTGCCAAGGCTGGCCTTGAACTTGCAATCTTCATGCCTCAGCCTCCCAAGTAGCTAAATTATAGGTGCATGTCATTCCACCTAGCTATTATATGCTTTCTTTTATAGTGGTTTCTTTTAGTAAACATAATGTATTTTAGATTTACCCATGTGTTTGTCTGCATCAGTCTTTCTCTCTCTTCCCTCCCTCCCTCCCTCCCTCTTTCTTCCTTCCTTCCTTCCTTCCTTTCTTTCTTTCTTTCTTTCTTTCTTTCTTTCTTTCTTTCTTTCTTTCTTTCTTTCTTTCTTTCATTGATAAGCAGTATTCCAGTATATGAGTAAGTCATAAAGGGCTCATCCATTTACCTGTTGCTGTTTTATATTTGTTTATTTGTTTTTTCCAATTTGAGAGTACTATGAATAAAACTTATATCCACAAATAAGTCTTTATAAAATCTTATGTTCCCATTTCTCTTGGTAAATTTTGTCTTTAAAATTCTATAATTAAATGCACTTCATGTTTTATTTCTATACATGCTTCCTCTTTTTTTTTCTTCGGTTTATTTTATCTGCTTCCTTTTGAGTTAATTTTTAGTACTCCATTTTATCTTCACTCAGCTTATTAACCTTAACTCATTGTTTTGTTGCTGTTGTTTGATTTTTTAATGTTCATGCTTGCTGTAGGGGTTTAGAGGTTATACTAAGCTTAGTATTATCTACCTTATCCTTTCTCTCTATCATTCTCTGTGCTATTTTTTTCTAGACATTTCATGTACATGCACACAAGCATTACATATGTGATAATTGCCCAAACTCAATCTTTTTATTTTCCTTTTAGAAATATTCTTGTAAAAAATTTTTAAAATGAAAAATTGTTATATTTATTCACTATTTACCACCAGGTGCCGTTCATTCCTATGCACACACAAGTTTGCTTCTAGTATCATCTTCCATTTCAATAAATATTTTTAATTTGGGGGAGCAATGGGATGCAGTGTGATTTGCTGGCAATAAATTTTCTCAGGCTTTGTTCGCATTAAAAATGTCTTTATTTACCATGATTTATTTCAAAACATGTTTATTTTGGAAAAATTTGAGATTCACCAAAAGGAACATAGTACACAAGAAAGTCCCTGGACATTTTCATCCAGTTTTCTCCATTGTTAACATTGTATGTTTCCATAGTACACATGTAGAAAATAAGAAACTTCTACTGGTATATTAACAGTAGCTAAACTTTTTATTTGGGTTTCACTGGTTTTTCCATTCACATTTGTTTCAGAATCCAGTCCACGTTACCATATTGGATTTAGTGGCCATATCTCCTTAGTCTTTACTGGTCAAAGACAGTTTCTCAGTCTATCTTTGTTTTCCACGATCTTGAGGGTCTTAAAGACTATGTATCCTGTGGCGTGTACCTCGGTCTAGGTTGGTGTAATGCCCTCCTATGATTAGATGAATTATTCACCTTGCTTTTTGAAGGAACATTTTCTAGTGTTAGCATTCTATTTTTCCAGGGACAGTTCCATTCCTGATCCTTCTTTAATCACTTTAAAGATGGGGCTCCATCATTTTCTGTGCCACATAGTTTGAAGATTCTGAGATAATTCTTTTGTGTATGCTCTTCTCTACATGATGTGCCTTTTTACCTCTATATCATGTGTTATGGTGTGACCTGGTATGGGGTTATTTTTGTTTGTTTTTGTTGCTGTTTGATTTTTAACCTCTTTGGGAATAAAGATTTGAAAAAAATTGAGACATTAATTTTTCAAATATACATTGTCCTTCTTAGCTCCAGTTACATATGTCAGATTCTTGATATTTTATCTAAGGTCATGGATGAGCTACTGATTTTCTTTCTCTCTTTTTTTTCTTGTATACCTCAGTTTGGATAGTTTATATTATGTTTTTAAGTTCACTGATTTTTCTTTTGAAGCATCTAATTGGCTGTGAATTCCATCTGTTAATTTTGTTTAATTGTAGGTTTTATATTTTTATCTCTAGAAATCTCATTTAGTTCTTTATTACATTTTCCGTTTCTTTCCATGTTATTATCATGTTCTACTCTAAATCTTTAGAATGTTTGTGATAGCACTTTTCAAGTCCTTGTCCAACTATTCTAACACTGCTATTTATGAGTATTTTTATTGAATGATTTTTCTCCTGTGTATGCTCTATTTTTTCTACCTCTTCTCTTTTAAAGTTGTTTTTTATTGTATCCTATACACTGTGAATTTTATGAAGATTATATTGTCTTCTTTCAAAAAAATGTTTGGCCTTTTGTGCCAGTTACATTAACATCAGCTTGAACCATTTAAAGCTTTATTTTAGCAGTATAGTCTTTATTCTGGGCTAGTTTCATCCTATTGCTAAGGCATGATCCTTCTGAGTCTCTCCTGCCTGGCCTGGTTGTGCCACAAGGACTCTGCACTCTGTGAGCTCTAGATATTATTGAGCCTGAGCAAGAGTCACTTTCTCTCTCATTCTCTCTTCTCTGGTCTTTTACATTGCAAATGTCAGAAGCCTGGCTGTCCACAAACTTTAATTTGTCTCCTCAGCTTAGTATGAAAACCACTATCTTACATATTTGTAAGATACATATTTGTTTTTTTGTTTTTTGGTGGAGTTTTGTTTTGTTTTTTAAAGATTTTCTATGGTGAGAGGCTAAATCTAGTCTCTTTTAATACCAAGCCTGGAAGCAGAACCCATTTTTCTTGATTTTTTTTTCCATATTAGCAAAAAATGAAATCATTGTTGTTTATAATATGGATTTCTGCTGTGACTTTTAAAATAAGCTTGACCATCCAGTGTCCATGTCATTTCTCAAATCACTTTCAGATTATTGCTTGATTAATTTCCTATTAATACTGCTTTCTTCACATCACTCCACTTAAAAAAAAAAAAACTTTTATTGAAATCTCTTACCCATCATATTTAATGAAATATGAAAAGTTTCATACCTGAATTTTATCATTGTTTCTAACTTTCTTCTCCCAAGCAAAATTCCTCTACTTGCTATGCAGGCTATCTACCCTAAAACAATTAATTTTTTTTTACTACTCCTAACACCACATACACTCTGACTTCACTTAATATTTTTGTTTTGGGGCTGGGATTGTGGCTCAGCGGTAGAGCACTTGCCTCGCATGCGTGAGGCCCTGGGTTTGATCCTCAGCACCACATACAAAGCAATAAAATAAAGACATTGTGTCCATCTACAACTAAAAAAATATTTTAAAAAATTTTGTTTTAATTGTTTTTTTTTTACTTACCCACATACATCCATTTTTCAAAGTCTAGTTCAGTTGTCTATTTTCTGTTGCCCAGGATCTTATAATGCTATTAGAAAAATTTCTTCTTCTCATTTCATAGGAGAAAATGCATTGGTCCTTGGATCTCATGCATATCAGCTCACCTGAATTCTCTCAAATTTGAGTATTATCTAGAGGTTTCTAGGGTGGAATGCTGAAAGAATGAAGAAGTGTCTTCTTTTCTGTAGTGTGTCCTACTTTGTTATCTGGCCCCAATGACTGTCGGCACAGTGTTCGTGGCTGTTATGGTTACTGGATTTTGTGTTAGCAGAACTCTTCCCAAACTGATATGTCCTCTGGATAATTCTGGTTTCAAAAATAGCAATAAAATCTAAAGCAGAATTCAAAATAACATATTTTCCTGGTAAAAATAACACTAAAATTTTGTAGTATGTTTGTATACTCTAGATATTAATTTATCTCTGTTGTGTATGTGTATGTGTCTATGCATGTGGGTCCGTGTGTGTTAAGAACCAATCATGAGCTTTCATGTAGAAAGGAATGCTGCCAAATAAGTATGCATATAAATTCCTATTTATTGAAAATGTAACTATTATAGCAACATAAAAAATCAATGTTTGTCCAATTATTTTCGGCAGGCAGTATCATGCATTGCAGCATAGTTTCTCATTAGATTAAATCAAACTGTTCTTAAATACCATTTTACCAGCTGTTACTGGATAAAGGGTGAACAGAACAGTTTGTAGTAGCAAATATGTAGCTCTCTGGCACATGTCCTTGCCAACATTGTTACAGCTGTGTATACTGTTTATAAAAACCAAATGCCCTTAGTGCTTTTTCTTAAATTTTATTGAAGTATTTTTTTTTCCCTCCAGAATACTTTCATGTTTCTTAGGGAGATAAAATATTGTTGAAGCCTATAAAATAAGCCAAATTCACTACATAATTGAAAATGTTTTGGGCTTTAATTTAGAGTAAATGACAAGAATTAGATCACAAGAGAGTGATACATCAAAATAGAGTTAAATACATTTTCCCAATTTTCTTGAGATTTATATATGCTTTTAAAAATATTCCACATTTCCAATATTTTGAACTGAGGTCTAATCAAATGATTAAGAGTTGGGCCTTAAACACTGCCCCATTATGACATTAAAAAAACACACCGCCCTAAATTTTGCCTGACTTCCAAGTTTTAAGTAATTTTTCTTAACAGAACCAAACCTTTTTTTGTATAGATAAGAAGCTGAGAGACTCATGCAGAAGAGCCTTGACCAAAGATCATACAACTTATTAGTAGACAAGTCTGCCAGGTCCCATGAAGTCCAAGTGTATCATTTTTATGATGCAAATAGGGGTTCATTACTGGAACTAATGTATAGACTGGAACATCCACCTTCTATTTCAATTCACTTGACCACATCCTGTGAAACAACAAAGTTTCTGTAAGTCAGATAGCACAAGGGAAATACAAATTTTGTTGAAAATTATAACAAAATGAAACTTTATTGTTGGATTTTATGAAGGTATTACAGAGTGTTTGGATTTCAAGCAACTACTAAATCATCCTAAGAAGATTGTTATATATACAGTGGCTCAGGTGGCTGACAAAGGAGGATTGCCTCAGCAACTTAGCAAGCCCCTAAGCAACTCAGCAAGACCCTGCCCCTAAATAATATAATATATTATTAATATATTATATTATTAGAATTTTATATATATACACATATATATGTATGTGTGTATATATATATATATATATATATATATATATATATATATATATATATATATATATGTCTGGGATATGTCTCAGTGGTTAAGTGCTCCTGTGTTAAATACCCAGTACCAAAAAAAAACCAAAAAAAACCCCAAAATTGTTATATATGTTAGATGATAAAAAGAGCAATTATTTCCTCATTTTACTATCAGTCTTATCTTAACATTCATCTTTCCATCTTCCTTTTACATTTTAGTTTTTTCATGAGCAAGCATATATATGTATACACATATATATGTATATAATTGATATTTTTATATTAGGAAGTATATTAGGAAATATAAGAAAATGTTTGCCTAGCTAAACAGAGAGTTGGATTTGCTCTATCCCACATTCCTCCTTCTCAGATTAAAACTTACACTTCTTTCAACATACTGATATCACTGTTTCATCTATGTTTTGCCATTAATTTCACTGCATGCCAGATCCCCAAATTAAACTATTCTGATTGCTAGGTTGAAGATTTTTTTAATATTTATTTTTTAGTTTTAGGTGGACAGAATATTTTTAATTTATTTTTATGTGGTGCTGAGGATCGAACCCAGTGCCTCACGCTTTCTAGGTGAGCACTCTACCACTGAACCATAACCCCAGCCCTAGGTTGAAGATTTTTGAAAACAAAAACAAACACAAAAACAAGGAGAATGTTACCAATTATCTTCTTGGGATAAATGATGGGAGTACTGTTTTCTTTGGCAACAAATGAATGTTTCACAGAGGTCATAAATGAGGGGTTTGAGAACAAATCCTCACTCACAGATTTTATTTTTTTGTACTCACAAATGAGGAGTCTATACAGAATAATCAAGACTTCTGACCAGTGCTGCAGCATTTTAATATTCGGTTGGAACTGAGTAATGGCTGCTCTGAATACGGGCATGGGTGCCCTCCTTTGCCAGAATCACTGTCATTTCTTAATGTCTTTATGTCACCCACTTCATGTGCTTCCTTACCTGCCAGACCATATTGGCAACTGCATTTGAAATCCTTGGTAAATACTGAGAGTGGCTAAAAACATTATTTCAAGAGCCAGAATAGGAATACAAAACAACAGCTTCGATCTGGCCTTTGAGAAGGTCATGTTTGAATGCATCTATGTTTTTTTAAAAAAGTGTTTTAAATGGCCACTTTATTGCTCTAGTTTAAATACTTGTATGGCTCTAAAATAACTCCTTAGAATCTCCTATAATTCTTCAGTGTAATCACTTGTACTGACCTGTATCAGCCTTCCACAGCTCTTGTACAAAAGCTGTCCTGATGACATTCGGGTCCTATAGGATATATCTCTTGTACCAGGTAGGTTTTTACTTATTCTGTTTCCTCTACCTGATGCAATGCCCTCCACCCTTCAATCTGCTCACTCACATCTCATCTGAAACATCACTTCCTCCAGGAAGGGCGGTACATGTCAGTGGCAAGAGATCTGATGTGGTAGGTGGTCCCATATGCAGTTATACTGCACAGTGTATGGAAACTGCATGTTTGTTCATCTATATCCTGCTTTGATTGTAAGATATAAGAATTGTGTCTATGTATTATTCATTATTATATGTCCAGTGCCTATAAGTTTCCTGGAAAATAAAATGCATTTGAAAATTTAGTAAATAGTGGATGGTCTACCTGGGTTTTGAGTGAATGGGTGGTTAGAGTTCCTACAACTTTGCAATGGGGGGCAGAGAATCAGAAAAAAAAAAAAAAAGTTTTGTTATTCTTCCTGTGGTCAATTTGACTCCTGTCCATCAGTGACCTGGTTGGTTGCCTTGTATACTTTCCCTTTATTTATCAGTTCCAGTAAGGGTTAGGCTTTAGTAAACATTGAAGACAGTCGTTTGTCTCCTAAAATCATAGTTCCCATTTCCCAACCTGTTTTCACTCTGCAGATGTACTCATGGAATGTAGTCAGTGACAATGACAGTACTTTGAGCTGGGATTTTGCCACCAGCTTTCTCTGATCGCTGTTCCTGGACCCATTTCTCCATTCGGACCTCTTAGATTCTAGCCCTCTTGTTCCCTCTCTGGTTGTCTCTTCTCTGCCAGGCCCTCAGAATAGCAGTTTGCTTCCCTGGGAGCATCAGTTTTGTTCTTTGTCTTTCTTTTGTCCCTGGATACTGTCTTTCACCATATTCCTTAGTCCCAGGCCTCTATATACTTCTGACACCGTGTCATCTCCCATTCTCTGCTCAGCACCATCTTGATGAACTATTCAACCAGCAGTTTCCTGTCCTCATTTACTCTCAATTCTTTTGCTTCCCTTTACTTCCCTCCACATCTTACTCCTCATTCATATCTTTCTTTCTTTCTTTTTTGTTCTGTTTTGTTTTTTATCAGTGTTTTCCAATGATTTGGAAATAGGTCTGTGAGTTCATCACTAGCAAATTTAAATTTGAGTATTTCATGTTGATGATAATTTAAGAATTAACGTAGGTATGTTTCAGATTATTTAGATGACTATCTTATACCCAAGTTATTGCCAAACAACTTGCATTTACCATGGTATTGATGCCAAAGAGCACTAACCTAATGATCTCAAGCTAATGAAATAATAAAGACGACAATAAATCTGTAAATTATGTTCTCAGGTTAGATGAAGTCCAAATAATATCACAGACAAATATCATGCAAATAAATATTCAATAGTAATTCATATAAAGGTAAGTGCTGGAAAAATGGAGTCATCACAAAATAAACAAGTACAAGCATGATAAACTCTAAACAATTTTGTAGTAGTAATTGGCATTATGTGAGCTAACATTTTGTTTCCAGTAAACATCATTCATCACATAAAATTGTTAAATTGAATTGGATTATTTGGAAGAAGTTGTATTTAATTTCTGAATTTAATTTGCTTTTTAGAATTGTAAATAAATAGAATTTATAGATACATTTACATTTGAAGACATTTAAAAAATAATAACAAACATGGCAACATTGAAAGTCCACAATAAAAAAACAAAAATTTTGAACAACACTGACATGTATCCTCACATACATTTCAATCGACCTTGCTTCTTTTTAGAAATCTTTCCTTGGAAAGTTTATCTCAGTTATGGAATGCAATTTAGTTTATGAATTTGTTTCTGACAAGGATAAAATAAGGATATTAAACCATAGTTATTTGAAATCTGCTTTTTCTTCTGGCTTATCAAAGAACATTCTATTTCACTCCCACCTTCAACACAAGTTTCCCCAAAATTGTCTCCAAGTAAGAATGAGCCTCTACCAGTTAGCATGCAAACCTATAGCAGAGAGGAAGAAGAAAACTTTACTGACTGTTTTAATTTAAAAGGGAGAAGGATAATCCAAATAAAAAGGAAAAAAATAGAAACTATAAGAAAATTAGAAATCAATATGCCTTATAAACATTGATCCAAAAATCCTCAGTAAATAGTAGAAAACCAAATTCAGTGGCCTATTAAGAGGATCATACATGATGACCACATGAGACTCATCTTTGGAATGCAAAGATGGTTTAACATATAAAAATAAATCAATGTAATGTAACATATTAATAGAATGAAGGGGAGTGTTCATCTCAGTTGACACCAAAAAATAAATTGGCAAAATTCAGTACAGTTTCACAATTAAAATACTTTTAAAACTAGTAATTGAAGAAAACCACCTCAATATGATAAAATTTGTGTAGGGAAAAAGTCACAGCCAACATTATACTAAATGATAAAATACTGAAAGCTTTTGTTCTAAAATCAGAAAGAAAACAAGGAAGAAGATATCACTGCTTGTAATGTGCAGAGAACTGGACATCTTAGACACAAAAGTTAGGCAATAAAAGAAATGATTCTTGATTTTACTTGTTGTGCTATAAGAGTCTTGTTAAGGAAGTATGGTCCTAATCCGACATGATGAAGATTTGGGCCTATTTTTTCTTCTATTAGACGTTGGGTTTCTGGTCTGATTCCCAGGTCCTTGATCCACTTTGAGTTGAATTTTGTGCATGGTGAGAGATAGGGGTTTAGTTTCATTTTGCTGCATATGGATTTCCAGTTTTCTCAGCACCATTTGTTGAAGAGGCTGTCTTTTCTCCAGTGTACGTGTTTGGCTCCTTTATCTAGTATAAGGTAACTGTATGTAAGTGGGTTTGTCTCTGTGTCTTCTATTCTATACCATTAGTCTACATGTCTATTTTGATGCCAGTACCATGCCGTTTTTGTTACTATAGCTTTGTAGTATAATCTGAAGTCAGGTAATGTGATGCCTCCTGCTTCACTCTTCTTGCTAAGGATTGCTTTGCCTATTCTAGGTTTCTTATTCTTCCAAATGAATTTCATGATTGCCTTTTCTATTTCTATAAGGAATGACATTGGGATTCTAATTGGTATTGCATTGAACCTATATATTGCTTTGGGAAGTATGGCCATTTTGACAATATTGATTCTGCCTATCCAGGAGCATGGGAGATTATTCCCTCTTCTTAGGTCTTCTTCAATTTGTTCATAGAGTATGACTCTGGTGCGTGTGCGTGTGTCTGTCTGTCTGTCTGTCTCCTGGAGTTTTAATACAAATTAATATGAAACACAATTGCAAGTTAAGGGGATTTAACTTAAATAGAAGAAGAAATAACATAAATAGAAGAAGAAATAACATAAAGAGAAGGTATAAATTGATAGTTTATATGAAAAAATGAAACTTAACCATAAGAAAAGTCAGTAGAAAGGAGGTTAGAAAAGATATTGTAACGTAAAGGAAATATTATACTGTATAATCCAAAACAACTCTCTCTGATGACCGCTTTTCTCATAACTTTGTCCAAGTGAAGTTGCATTTTACCACATCAAGGAAGTAACTGATTACAGATTACTTCCCTTTCATAAGAAATCACCAAGACAGTAGTGTATAGGGTTTGGAAAACTCATTACTGGAAAGCCAAGATTCTCCTTAACATAAATGAAATTCTGAAATTTAATTCCAACACATAATACAATTCTGATTTGTACACTATTATCTCCCTTACATCAGTTTTTTTTACTTTGTTTTTTTTCCTCAAAAGTTGCATTTTAATACATGTTATCAAACATAACAGAAAAAAAACAAATTTTCAGAAGCTGTACACACTATTCACTGAAAACATTTGATGAGGCAAATAGAAAAAAAATTGTTACAATCATAATTTTTCTAACTTTGCACAAAATTATAAGCAGATTACATTCTTCATATTAAACATCTTTATATGCA